>JAGFPH010004353.1:6639-28571 GCA_018207615.1 Philaenus spumarius | reverse complement strand
CCCCCCCCCCCTTCCGGCTACGGCCTTGGACCCCAGAACACGTTTATACAGGGTGTCCCGTAACTCTCTGGACAAAGGTATATAGCGTTATTGCTTAGGTCAAGACAAACACATTTCACTATAGGAACATGGGTCTCTGGTGCCTAGTTTTCCGTCTGTCTGTCTGTATGTGTTTTTTACAAAAACATTCGTAACTCCTTAACTATTTGAGCTACAGCATTGAGATTCTCCAAAAATGTTCATCTTATAGGCCGCTATCTTTGTGCCAAATGTGAATGAAAATTCTTAAACCGTTTTAAAATGATGGCGGCCTTTCAAAATTTTCAAACGGAAATAACGAAAAAACTAGCGCTTTATCGAAAAAATGTCAAGAATAACTTTTTTTAGAAAATTTAATTCCCTATCGATTGGTCTTTTATTTGTTTTAATCGGTTGGAAAATAACAGACTTATGGCATTTTTCGCCAAACAGTGCAAAAGTTAAAAAGCTGTGTCAATTTCACAAATACTTTATTTTATACAAAAAACCTACTTAAATTACTGTTAAATAAACGGTACCAGGAACTGGCACATACTTTCTCACACACATATTTAAATTATCAAACAGATTCACGGTGACTTGTAGGGTGGGGTAGGAGAGGTGATTTTTTTAACAGTAATTTAAGTAAATTTTTTGTATAAAATTAAGTATTTGTGAAATTACATCAGCTTTTTAACTTTCCATTGTACAAAATATTACCCTTTGAGTTAAATTGTATTGTTTGCAAATGGTAAAACATGCCTCTTTAATAATTAATTGTTGAAATAAGAGTTTCTGAAACTTTCAGCGCTCCTAGCGGCTAAACGGTTAAGTTTATCAAAAAAACACCAAGAATAAAAAAGTCTTACAATTGCATGTAAAACTCAAATCCGTCATAAAAAGTAGGGGTTTCCGTAAGAAATTTCAAAGTTGACCGCCATATTGGAAAATGGCGGCCATTTAGAAATATTTTAACTACGTATTTTTCAATTTCTCATAAAACAAGGAAAGGTTCCCCATTTAAAGTTTGCTGTAAAATTAATACTTTCTGAGATCCCAATGGTGGCCCAATTAAAAAAAATCACATAAAATAGAACATTTTTGAGAGGCTGTAGCTCATAAACGGTTGGGTTTAGGAAAAAATACAAAAGAATAAAAATGTATTAAATTTGTATCCTTAATCGAAATTCAACATAAAAAACGGGGGTTTCCATTTGAAAAAATGAAGTTGGCAGCCATATTGGAAAAATGGCGGAGTTTTTGAAAATGTTAATGTTGTAGTTTTTATGAAAGGGAAAAAGTAGATAAGGTCCCCCATTTAAAGATTGTTGTAACTTTTATAGTTTCTGAGATGCCAATGGTGGCCCATTTAAAAAAATCACCCTGTATGTGTTAGCACTCCAACAGGCGCATTTTAAGTCCGATTTGGTCTGAATTCGGTACATACGTTGGATGTATAAGTCACTCGAACGAGTTAGCCCAAAAATCCAACTACCGTTTGATAGAAATCCAGGTTTTTTGATAGAAAGTAACTATTTTTAATATTTTTCGTACTAGAATGAATCTTTTTTAGGGTTCTATCTAAAAATATAAATAATGTCGAAGATTATTCTACACATTTTGGTTTTTTACACGACCTTATAGCTCGCTTTGTTCAGACAAAATCGATCAAAACGTAAAATACCATAAAAGTACCCTGTTCAAATATACGTGGAGGTTTTACCGTGGGCCCATCTTCTGTTCCGAGGCCGTAAGGTCGAGATGCAAACTCTCAAACTCGTCGGTTAAAATCCTAAAACAAATAAATTTAGTTTTGAAAATTCGCTAAACTTACGTCAGTGGTTCAACTGCGATATGGAATTGTTTCAAACACTTCTCGAAACTGGCACTATAATACACTCAGTACTAAAACAAACGATATTGAATACACAATGTATTTCTGCAACAGTACAATATGTGCCCACAGATATTGTGCTTGTCCGCTTTGATTCCATAAAGTAATTTTGTCAACACAAATGTTGGATATTGAATAATCCTGAAGTCTATACTGACAAAAACATGTTTGTTTTGTAGATACCGGGAATAAATGTGCGGTGGGGAAATGTTGTTGTCCGCAGATAGGATTCAATTTAGCGCTGCGTTGAATGACGTTACTGGTTGAGCGGTTTGTCCAGCAGAGCGCAGCACCGGTCTAATGAGATTTACATACAGAGGAGTTCCTATCAGAGGGCGTGCATTGGTGACCACGTAGACAACTTTGCGCTTTGGTCTCTTTCAATGCACGGAATGAGTAAAGAATGTATTAAAAAAATGTAAATTGTGTTAAACTTACGAAATGAGGAAGCACAATGAACATTTCAGAGGTGTTACCAAATAAACTATACATTGTGTTAACATTAACGGGTTAAGCCTATGACGTAGGGCAATCTGTTACACTTATATACACAACTCAAATATAATAGCAATGCGTTCGTAGCCTAACCGGCTAAGGCGCTACTCTATGGCGATGGACTCAGCTGGTTCGAATCTCGGCAAGACCAAAACTTTTTTCAAACAGACGGAATAGAGCGTTTCAGAAAATGCGTGACAGAATAGAGCGTTTCAAAATAGAGCCAACTGAATTTAAAACGGGTGTTTTATAGAACAGATGATTACATTGTTGATTGTTACCAGGCCATTTTTATTATCATGAATTTCTTGTTTGAGGTTAGTTAAGAATGTGACGGTTCTTACCACTCCAGAGAAAGTTTTGTCGTAGGGCATTGTTTTCAGTCATACGGGACAGACCGTTCAGGTGGTGTTAGTTTAACGTGAACTGCTGTAGAGTTTCATTAACGATTTCACAAACAGCCGTCAAGTAGTGCAGTAAGTGTTGTCAGCGTCGTTCGGGTGGTGTTTTGAGCGTAAAGGCCGTCCAAAAACTGTCACTACGGATGAAAACCATGGCAGCAAGCCCTGTAAAAGAAGCCTTTGCCTGACATCTTTGTAAATGAACATCTGTAATACGTCTTTGTAAAGAGTGATTAAACGCCTTGGTGGATTCTAGTACAGAATACAAACTGAACAACAATTCATTTTATAATGAACATTAAAGACATTGTAGTGTATTTCGCCTCAATGTCAGTCACTAAAGCTTAACACTAGAACCGGCAGTGTTAATTATAATGGTTTTTTTGACGTTTGCTAGCATTGCTTCAAAAATTCGCCAAATATAGAAAATACACCCCAATCCAAAAGTGTTCCATAGCTTTTTTGGAATTTGGCTTTTATATATATAGATCTTAAATAATAAAAGCACTATTGTCATAATAATAAAAGATCTGAAATTATGATTTTAGTAACTTTGATCACCCCAATCCCCTAATAAATTTTCGAAATTTTGCATACCCTTTCTTAGTGAGCACCTATGGCCCTAGAGGAAGCTACATACCAAATTTCATTCCAATCCGTTCAGTAGTTTTGAAGAAATCGTGATTTAATAACTTTGATCCCCCCAAAATTTCAAATTTTTTGAAACCCTTTCTTAGCGAGCGGCCATAGGTAATTTTGGAGAAATCGTGATTTAGTAATTTTTACCCCCAAACCCCCCTAAAATTTCCAATTTTTAAAACCTTTTTTAGTGAACACTTATGGCCTTAGAGGAAGCTACATGCCAAATTTCATTCCAATCCGTTCGGTAGTTTTGAAGAAATCGTGATTTAATAACTTTGATCCCCCAAACCCCCTAAAATTTCGAATTATTTCAACCCCTTTCTTAGTAAGCACCTATGGCCCTAGAGGAAGTTACATGCCAAATTTCATTCCAATCCGTTCGGTAGTTTTGAAGAAATCGTTTTTTAATAACTTTGATCCCCTCACCCTAAAATTTCGAATTTTTTCAAACCCTTTCTTAGTGAGCACCTATGGCCCTAGAGGAAGCTACATACCAAATTTCATTTCAATCCGTTCGGTAGTTTTTGAGGAATCGTGATGAGTGAATGAGTGGTATTTCGCTTTTATATATATAGATTCTAAACAATTCAAAAGTTTTCCATAGCTTTTTTGTAGATAAAGGTTTAAAGAATTCATATATGCCAGTAAAAATTGATTGATGTAAAATTTACAAAGTTATTAGCTCAAGAAACAAAAAATGTTCAGTAACGAAAGGAAAAAGTTCGACTTTACACCTGCATAAAAAGCAGTAAACATCTTTTGTATTTTTTTCAAAATATACAAAAGTTTTGTAATTTAGTTCTAAATAGAACTGTATACAAATATATATCAATTTCAAATTTATTATTTTGAAAACACCCATTTTTATGTTCCTACTAAAAGACTGCTAACAAAACTAGACCTAGTTTGAATAGTAGAGTATTGAAAAACTTAATCTATCATCAAATGGTACATTACTTACTTTGTTTTTTATACCTAATTTAAGAATATACGCCTTGCCCAAAAATAAAATATTATTATAACAAAGTGTAGAGAATAAATCAAAGAATTGAACTGTTTACTTGTAAATTATTATTTCATGAAAGTATTTGACTTAGTGTTCCTTGAATCACAAAATTTGGCCAAACGAATAAAAACTCTCGTGTACGAATCCTATACAAGATGACCGTTATAACAAACAACGTAAAGCGTGAGAAACGCTGAGTTTTGAATTTCCCACTTTTCTGTATTTCCCAGGACTGTACGAATAAAACCGTTACAGTAAATGTGGTTCGCTTTACACGAAACGAAAGATTGAATTGTCGTCCATACACCGATATAAACAAATCCATAAAAATATGTCGGATTGTAAGAGATATCTCGAATGCAAAATGCGTCGTTTGAAAACTGTCCAATTGTAAGGGTTTACAGAAACCTTTATATTTTCGAAACTATAAGAGTGACGTCAGATTGGAAGGCAGTTTTAGAAAATTCAAATCTTGACGAATCCAAAGGTATCTTTATAGTATTGTAAAATATTTCTGTCGAGAGAAGTGACAAAGTTGAGTAATTTCTTCGTGTTTACACGCGCGGCAATAGCTTTTTAGAAAACTACAATTTTAAAACGATGATTAAATAATATGTAAATATACGTTTTACAAAAGATTTGTAAATACAAAAATTAAAGTTTGAAACCTTTCCTTTCTAATGGTTGTTGTTTTATTGAGATTGGACGATTTTTAGATACAATCAGACGTTACAAAAGTGCTGGCTAGGCTCACTGAGACGACACAATAGTGTTCTGCCGGTTGTATTGTTAACCCTATAAGCGACAGGCAACGAGAATTCTCGTCGATGCGTTTAAATCAAAATTGGTGCATCAAAAATAATAGTAAGTATGTCATTATGTATCATTGTACTCAGGAAATTCTGACGATTAATTTGGCATAGTGTTTATTACACTATGACTTATTACTACCTCACAAAAAATACACAAAAGTTCAAAACATGACAAAAAAGTTAATCTGTCTCATGACAGCAAAAAATAAACGGAGTTTTCCTCTTGTCTTATCATAGACTGAATATTGTCTGACAAACAAGTTAGTTATGTCATTGCATAGATCGAGACCTATATATTTTGTATTTATAATGAAATAATTTTTATTATTTTTCCAAAATCTTTACTTTTGAAAATTTGGTTTAAAAATGTATTTATTTTACCGTTTGCAAGGCAAAAAAGTTCAGAGTAATTCAAGAAATATTTAATCTGTAGAGCAATGTTTTCCATACTTTTCTAAACAAGAAAATATATAATAGTGTACACTTTACTTGAATAGGCTACATTATATAGAGTTTTCAATAAGTATAGGTAATTTTTTGCAAAATGCTCATTTTTGGTATTTTACCCCAAAGCAAAATTTTTTAATTGTTTTATGTAAAGAAAATTTTTTCCTACATCTAGTACGATTTGGATTTATAATTTTTTTTCTATTTTTCCAAGAGCCCTACTTTTGAAACTTTTGTTTACCAATTTAATTTGTTTTCCGTTCAAAGTGCAAAATAAGTTAGAGAAATTTAAAAAAAAATTATCTACACAACAATGTTCTTCATACTTTTCTGAACAATAATATGTATAATGGTGTACACTTTACATGAAGAGGATACATTTTATAGATGTTTAAGTGATAATGTGTTCAAGCAGTGAAAAATTGCCTGACGCTTAGAGGAATATCTAGCAGTTATTGGCCTGATGTTTATAGGGTTTTAATAGCAGACTTTTTTTATTTTTTCAATTTTCTTTAAAATTCCAACCGATTTCGTGTAACTTGATAATAGAGTAATACAAATTTCAAAACCTCCTTAAAACCACTTCAACAACGTAATATACCAAACGAAACCACAGCAGTCCATCCTAGGGCTCAAAATTAAGGTACAATCTCGCAAAGCGAATTTTTCCACTTCTGAATAGAACACAGAAGTTTCCGACAATTAAGGCTCTTCTTTACCTTGAAGAAAACTCCCGAGTGTACCGTATGATTTCAATAGGAAAGGTCTGGCTAAAGCCGCAAAATCGTTGAAACATGCATTCGTAATACCGTGTTTCGGATTCTAATTATAAATTAATAATCTGGGAAACTACTTTAAGTTATAAAGAAGGCTTTATATTTTTTACGTGTTAGCTTAAAATATGGAAATTATTGCTTAAAACTAAAAAAAGCGTTAAAAGTAATCGATTTTTTCTCAGTTAAACTGTTGATTAAAACTAGTTGCCGTCGATTTCTTTCAATTATGAGATATAAGAAAAAAGCACAAAGCCTTTAAGAACAATTTAAGATGTTTCACAACTTTTTAGGTTGAAAAACGGCGTCCGAAACACGGTAGTACGAAGTGCATATTTTTGCTGTTTTACGCAAGGTGTAGGCCCTTAACGAAAATAACCGAACAGAACCAAGTTCGCAGCACTAAACACGAAGATTAACGGTCGCGACCGAATAGAACCGAAGAAAGCACTAAACACGACGATTAACGGAAATAAACGACCAGAACCGAGGTCACAGCACTAAACAACGATTATAACGGATAAGCATTACTAAACACCGAATAGAGCCGAACTACCAGCGCGGCACGACTGTTGACGGAAATCCCCGAATAAGTAAATTCAATTGATTAGTAAACTAACGCTGAATGGTCCCAGATTGGATCTGATTTTAATTCAATTTGCTTTCTGCGCGGCGCTTCGAGTAAATCTGATTTCGGAAAATCACAAATTAAAATGTTCCTCGCCGGAGTAAAAAGTAAAGATTGAAACTCGAGATGGGGCGAGTCGAGGTTTACTTCTGTCGGATCGTGTTGGATCAAATTACCAATGGCAGATACGTGTAAGCATTCCCAATTTAATAGAGTGATTCATTTCAGTAATCTAATTCCAAAACGTAATTATTATTGGAAGTGAAAAACGACTGTGCTAAACATTTCAACAAATAAGTAAATGAAGGATTGATTTGGGTTGGGTGTATAAAGAGAGACATGCTAATAGAAAAAAATATTCGATCACGCAGCTGAACCGCTGTTGTGACTTGAGTAATTTCATAAATTAATTTTATATGCTTTAGGTTTTCAACCAACTATTTGAGAAATTGGTTTACTCACGAAGGCGCTGAATAGCTGCCAGGGTATAGGAAATATATTAGTCGAATTTGTTTGCGCCTCAGGCTCCAGCCAGGAAGTGCAATTGCCAACTAAATTATAAAAATACTAGCTGACACGTACGGCGTTGCCCGTGGTGGTTAGTATTTTCAGTCTTTTTAACGTAATTGTAATCTTTTGGAGTGTTCAGTTAGTGAGTGGTATTTGGCTTTTATATATATAGATCTTAAATAATAAAAGCACTATTGTCATAATAATAAAAGATCTGAAATTATGATTTTAGTAACTTTGATCCCCCCAAACCCCTCCTAAAATTTCGAAATTTTTCATACCATTTCTTAGAGAGCGCCTAAGGCCCTAGAGGAAGCTACATACCAAATTTCATTCCAATCCGTTCGGGCGTAATTTGAGGATGATCAAAAACGCATTGAAAACGCAAGGAAAAATGCAAAAACGCCTATTTCTGGCGTAATTTTGGGAGAATCTCAAACATTTTTTAACAGACTACTTTTAGGCCTTAAACGAACCTAAGTACCAAATTTCAACATTTTCTGCCAATTAGTTCTCGAAAAAGCTGAGAAAACGCAAAAAATCGCTAGAAAAACGCGAATATTGGGCGTATCTTTGGGATGTTTTCAAAATCCGTTCTTAGTGCGCGTCTAAAGGTCGAACTGAACATGCATGCCAAATTTGAACTCATTTGGTTCAGTAGATTTTTAGTTCTGCTGATGAATGAATCAGTGCCATTTCGCTTTTATATAGATAAGATAGGTGATTGTCTACTATATTGAAAAAATATTTGCGACTGTCTAATATACTGAAAAATATAGGCGATTGTCTTCTATATTGAACAAATTAGGCGATTGTCTACTATACATAAAAATATAAATTTTCTACTTTAAAAAAAAATGTATAAGGATTGACTACTATATTTAAAAAATATAGGCAATTTTGTCTACTATACTATAAAAAATTAGGTGATTGTCTACCATACTATAAAAATATAGGTCATTGTCTAATATATTGAAAAAAATATAAGTTATTGTCTACTATATTACAAAATATAGGTGATTGTCAACTAAATTGAAAAAAATAAATACGTAATTGCCTACTAAATTGAAAAAAATATGTTGTGATTGTCTACTATATTATCAAAATATATATACAGTATATAATTTATATATGATTATATAATGTACTGAAAAATATAGGAGATTGTTTACTTATTAAAAAAGTAGATGATTTTCTATCAGCCTATATCGAAAAATTATGGGCGATTTTCTACTAAACTACAAAAATATGGGCAATTTTCTACTCTATTGAAAAAATATATGGATCTATTACTATATTTAAAAAAATATAGGCGATTGTCTACTATAGGCTAATATAAAAATATAGGTGATTGTATACTATACTATACTAAAAAATATAGGTGATTGTCAACTATATTGAAAACAATTAGGTGAGTGCCTAATATATTGAAACAATATAAGTGATTGACTAATATATTGAAGAATATAGGTTATTGTCTACTATTGAAAAAATATAGTTGATTGTCTACTATATTAAAGAAATATAGGTGGTTGTCTACTATATTAAAGAAATATAGGTGGTTGTTTAGTCTGATGAAGAATATAGTTGTTTGCCTACTGAACTGAATTTTTTTTAACGTCCTGCTGTTTTGCACTTTAAGGCTAATGAAGACGGGACCTACAGTTTAACGTGGAATCCGAACCACAGCCAATGATGTCTGTTAAGAAAATACTGAAAATATATACATAATTGTCATCTATAATATTACAATATAGGTGATTGTTTACTATATTGATTAATACAAATTAAGATTATGCTTATAGGCAATACTACTAAGTAAAAGCATAAGGTAATCTAGCAAGTGCTTTAAGAATTGTGTGTCAATAATATTTATACCCAACTACAAGATGAGATATTGAAAATTATACGGGACTTTCTTTCCATTTTACATTAATATATCCAATTAGCAGGTAACCGCTGCTACTATCTCAGATATGAATACACGAATGAAAGGAATATCGAATGAATATTGAACCTTACCATTACATGCAGCATGGCCGGATTTTGGTCATAAGGGCCCCTAGGCTCAGCGTGTGGTGCAGGCCCTACCGGGGGTCGAGGGGGGGTATGGAATACCCCCAGCAAAACGGGGGGTCCGGGGAAATTTTTAAAAATATAACCTCTGAAAACATGTTTTTTTTTGCAATTTGGAAGTCAATTTTACTTCTAATAAAAGCACTTTTGAGACTGGAATTTATAATACCGTAAATATTTTACCCTAGATTACATTTATATTCTAACAGTTTTGAAAAAGAATCGTAAAAGTTTTTGATAAAATTACCTTGAAAATCTCATTTTAAGGCTTATTTGTAGTTAAAAATGTAGGTATAAGATTTAAGAGTTCAAAGTTTATAAAGACGGGAAATTTTAATTTTAACTTTAATTTTGCATGGTGATAAATAGGTTAAATAATGAAAAATTCAGCAAAACACTTAAAAATATTTATTAACACAACTGCTAAAATTATTATTTAGAAGTGCACCCATAATTAGGTAGTATAAGTTACCGTAAATTGTACATTATTTACAATACAACATTTCCATTCATTGAGTCAAACACTACTTCAAAAAATTCACTAATTAAAAAATAAAAAATAAAATAAAACATTGGTACTACACATGTACTTGACAAACTACTGTATTTTGAAAATTAAAACATTGGAAAAGTTATTTTTGATACTACAGTACATTATATTTAAGTTCTGAAGAAGGATTGCTTTATTTCATGAAATAGATTTTAGTACTGCTTTTAATAAAATAATATACATATTTAATTACTGCTTACTGCTAATAGGTTTCCTCCTGAGCTTCAAATTTAAAAAGGTGTTGATTATTTTTTCTTGATTTAGCTGTCTTAGTATGTCATTTTCGATGCAGAGCAACGCCAACCAGTTCAGACGGGGTTCAACCATTGAGGTCCTCAACCTATTTTTTATGAGTTTTAGTTTAGAAAACGATCTATCTGCCGAACAGTGTGTAACCATTAGCGACAGGTACATCCTCAACGTAACTTCTACGTTTGGCAGACAGTCTTTTAGATTGTTTTCTAGCAGCAGTTTGTAGAGCCATCTCTCTTTACTCATGATAACTTAAATTTTTTCAAAATCTGATTGGTATTGAATAGAAAACGCTTGAAACTGAATTAATTAATTTCCTATGTTGTCATCCAATTCATTGCAATATATGTTAGCAAGTTTTTCACTTGCAGCTAGGACTTCTTTAGCAGACAGTGTCATTAACTTGTTAGGTAACCCAAAACGAGTGTGGACAAGTTTGTAAGCTGCAAGTCTCATAACCTCTCAACCAAACCAATTTTTTTTAGCACTGCAATATTAGCCGTGCGTGCGAATTTCAAATGACAATATTATTATCATATACTAATGGCATTTCATCGACCTCAAAAATCTTTTTATCTAGCCTACCGGTACTGCCTAAAAAATTTAGTTTTTTTTTCTGGTGCGGGCCCTTGTGTGGCGCGGGCCTCTAGGCGCGCGCCTACTTTTCCTGTGCCTAAATCCGGCCCTGACATGCAGTTCAAAATACGATTCATATCCGAGTTCCCTGGCCCAAAAAATGCACAGTGGGTTTCAAAGAAATCGATCCGTGTTTACCATTTAGGTCTAAATACTAGAGATGAGAAAATCTGTTACTTTTAAATATCAGCGACAACAGCTGTAAGTGTAACAAAAAAATATCAGCGACCAAAGTCTGTGCCATTTAGTATAATCGAATTCCCAGACAGCCAAGGACATATATCATGGTGGCTCAGTGAAATGAACAATTCTCGTCACAGTATGAGATGACGGTACATTTTTAATAACAAATATACCTAAACACGGTTTATTTACATTCAAGTTGGTGATTTCTAATAGACTATTATCTATACTATAATAATATTATAAAGAGGTAAAATTGTTGGTTTGTTTGTAGGGGGTAGTCTCTGGAACTACCGAACCGGCTGAAAAAATAATTTTACTAATAAAAAGCTACACTATTCCTGAGTAACATAGGCTATAATTCATTTCGATAAAAACATTTTTATTTCAATATTTGTAAATTTAGTCCAACAATTTGTTTAGGTTAGACCTAGTATCATACCAATCAATTGAATTGAATTGAATAAAATAACAGATAAAACAGATGGTTGCTCTAATAATTCCATTAATACCTGATTTCACACTTTTAAGGAACTATTTGTATTTCCAACTTTTAGGTTAGGTACTTTTTTAAAGTGTAGACCTGAGTGTTGGTTCTTTTAACCTTTAATTTAACTACTGTTATAAAATATACGAAATAGTTTGATTCGAACATTATTACCATCTTAGCTTTGGGGGTTATGTGGCCCACTTTTTAAAAGGCAAACTAAATGGTGGAAACTAGACATTAGTCTTTGTTTCAAAATAGTCAGCAATCGACATTCTGAAAAATTGAATGTATGCCAAACTTTTACCAAATCCCGTATGTGTAGATTAACAATAAATTTAGTTTCTTCTTCACCTTAGGTAAAACTTCGAAAACATACGCTTCGTTGAAAGAAATCGACGGCGACTCTTTTTAATAAAAGGTTTGATTGTGTAAAAATGTATTATTTTGAATGTATTTTTGGGGAGCTTAAAACAATAATTTCCATAATTTGAGGTCACACATAAAAAATAAAAATCTTTCTTTTTGATTTAAAGTTATTTCCCTGATTATTCTATACTAATATTATAAAGAGGTAAAACTCGTTTGTTTATATGTAGGGGGTAATCTCTGGAACTACTGAACCGATTGGAAAAGTAGTTTTACTAAAAAATATCTACACTATCCCTGAGTAACGTAGGCTATAATTCATTTTGATAAAAACGTTTTTTATTACAATATTTGTACATTCAGTTGGACAAAACTCTTAGGTTAGGCCTAGACTGAACCAACACATGTATTTACATTATTTACCATAACAACTAATTGAATAGAAAACCAGATAAAAACAGTTGTTTGCTCTAATATTTCCACTAACAGGAGATTTCAAACTTCGAGGCAATTATTTGTATTCTTAACTTTTAGTTTAAGTTTAAGTGTAGAAGTGAGCCTTGCTGGTACTTTTAACCATTATTATAACTGCTGTTACAAAATATACGAAATAATTTTATTTGAACAATTAACATTATTTACCATCTTAGCTTTGGGTTTGTTATTAATCCTACACCTTTATTATAAAGAAAACATAATGTGAATAAGGTTACAACGGGGTTGGCGTGCGGAGCACGCAGTGGTTTAGCGTAGTAGTTAATATTTAGGGTCATATAATGTGGCCAAACCTTTGTCTTCGATAGTAAAAACAGATCCTGTCACAACTCTTGATTCTTTTTAAACTCATTGTCTTTATAAATAAATAATAACAAAACTTGAACAAAATAAATTTAAATTTTAGCTTCGACTATTGTGTACAGAGTATGCTATTATTCTTTTATTTAACGTTAACTGTTGTTATTCGTTAAGGGTCTGCTCCAGTAAAAGAGAAAGCAACCGGCGATTCCAACTCTTCACCCTGTAGCCGTATCCAAACATCGGAGTTTCTTGCATCTGAACGCTTTGACATTGCCTCATCTAAAACACTTTTATAAATAGCCGCCCAGTCGGTATAGGTTACAACTACCAGTAATTTGCAATACGGCTGAATTTTTTTTATAAGTACATTAAAGTATGTAGATTAAAATAAAAAAAGTTTACCATTCTATCGATTTCCCAAAGTCGAAAAAATCGATTATCATTTTTTTTCGATTATCCTTAATATTTCGAGCTTGGATGAAGATAGAGGAAAATAAAAGTACCACCGTGTAGGGTAGGTATTTTTCAACAAAAAAGGTCATATGTATTTATTTCGTCCGAGCAATGGTTTGTCTGGAAAAAATTCGATAATGCAGGTATGTATTTTGCAGCAGGGGAAATCACTAAAAGGGGACATCTTATTCATATATGAAGCGTTGGCTCATTCTAAATTAGCTAAATTTTAATATATCGAATTGAAACAAACTTGACTTAGGAGTTAAAATGTATATTTTAAACATTTATGCTGAGTCTCAGCTTGTTATCTTGAAAATGATCCGATCTAGGAGTCGATTTCGATTATCGATTTTAGGAGTACCGGACCCACGAACTAATTTCAATCTATTCCAGTTTCGTCAATTTTTGGAATATAAAAATCAAATTTGTTTTACAAGTTGAGTACACCAGTATAAATATTCTTAGTAAGTATGAACGATTTTTTTCATGTCATTTTTAAAAACGAGGCGCTTGAAAATAGTCTTCTGTTTTACCTATCTCGTTTTAACTATAACACCTTTGGATTCAACGACTCCATTTTCAACGAAATTTTTGAACATATCGATTTAAAAATTGGTACAGAAGTTAAAAACACAATTGTTTTTTGCTATACTTATTTTAAAAACTACATTTAAAAAATTGACTAATGTGCAGTCGATTAGCTCAAGCGTTATGATGAAAAATCTAAAAAGGTCTAAAATTATACTTTTTTAAGTTACTTGTGCTTTGAAAAGTAAATAATAAAAAAGGTTTATACTCCTTGATCTTGTTTGAATCTATATATTTAACTTGTAAAAAAACTTTCAGGTTGATATTTTGAAACTTTTCTAAACTGGAGCTATTAAAATGAATTGGTGGGTCCGGTACTCCTAAAATCGAGAAACCCATTGATAAGTCAAGTGGCTCTAGATCGGGTAATTTTCAAGATAACAAGCTGAGACTCAGCATAAATGTTTAAAATATATATTTTAACTCCCATGTCAAGTTTCAATTCGATATATTAAAATTTGGCCATTTAGAATAAGCCATCGCTTCATATTATGAATAAGATGTCCCCTTTTAGTGATTTCCCCTGCTGCTGCAAAATACATACCTGCATTATCGAATTTTTTCCAGACAAACCATTGCTCGGACGAAATAAATGAATATGTCGTTTTTTGTTGAAAAATTCCTTTCCTAAACGGTGGTATTTTTTATTTTCCTCTATCTTCATCCCAGCTCGAAATATTAAGGATAATCGAAAAAAAAAATAATAATCGATTTTTTTTTCGACTTTGGGAAATTAATAGACTTGTAAAGTTTTTTTTATGTTAATCTGCATACTTTAAGGTACTTATAAAAAAAATCAGCCGTATTGTAAATTACTGGTAGTTGTAACCTATACCGACTGGGCTACAGGCTCCAGCCAGGAAAAAAATATTAGTGATCGTCTACTATATTGAAAAAATATAGGCAATTGTCTACGATACTGTACACATACAGGAGATTGTATACTATATTATAAAAATATACGTAATTATAAAAATAGTTTTCACACTTTGAAGGAACTATATGTATTTCATTTCGAACTTTTAGGTTAGGTACTTTTTTTTAACGTATAGACCTGAGCCTCGCTGGTTCTTGTAACCTTTATTGTAACTGCTGTTATAAAATATACGGAATAATTTGATTTGAACATTTAACATTATTTACCATCTTAGCTTTGGGGTTATTATTATTTCTTCGTCTTTATTATAAAGAAAACATAACATGATTAGGTGTATAGAATGTTCCAACGGGGTTTTCGTAGTAGTTAATATTTAGGGTCGTATAATGTAGCCAAACCTTTGTCTTCGATAGTAAAAACAGATCCTTACACAACTCTTGATCCTTTTTAAACTCATTGTCTTTATAAATAAATATTATGAAAATAAATAACATTATAAACAACGTTATAATGTTTATAAACAAACTTTGTTTTGTTTATAATGTTTATAAACTCTTTATAAACAAAAGTTGAGAAAAATTTATTTAAATTTTAGCTTGGACTATTGTGTATAGAGTATGCTATTATTCTTTTAATTAAGGGGGCACTCCACCTTTAAAAAAATGTTCTTTATTTTTAAAGCAAACCTAATTATTTTATGTTTTATGAGTGTTGGTTATAGTAACTTTTCCATAAGTTTTGGCCCCCCATCCCCCCTCCCAAAAAAGGGGGTTAATTTTTACGGATTTAACTAGGCTTTACTGTGACAGACATAACTCAAGTTGTATTTGAGATAGCCTCATATTTTTTTTTATTGAAGTGAAAACTTCTTTAGCGGCGTTGGGCACTTTTTGCTTGGGGAAAAAGCATTGAATTCGCGACCGTTACCACTCGAGATATAGTATGTATTATATATATATATATATATATATATATATATGTATGTACGCAACGCGAATATACTACATAGCACTTCTTATTGGGAGAGGAAAAAGCATCAAACTCGCGACCGTCACCGCTCGAGATATAGTATGTATGTATATATATATATGATATTTGTGTTATATGTATATTAAATACCAAAGTCAGCAAAGTCATTAATGTTTTAAATTATTTTATCCTTATTCCTCCTCCTCTAATATTAGTACGGACAAAAAATATAAATTGGTCATAGAAGTTATCACTTCCAACGTGTGGTCTTAAGCACACTATTTAATTTTTTTTGAAGAGGGCATTCCATTCTACAACCTGTAGTATGGATATTAAATTATATAAAATATTTCTGTAAAAAATATGTTATTTCATTTTTTTATAAAATTTTTTAGTAAAACCTTTTTTTAATCATGTCTTAAAATCTTTATTATAGGAACTAATGTATATCCATACTACAGGTTGTACAATGAAATGTCCTCTTAAAATTTAAAACAAAAATATGAGGCTATCTCAAATGCAACTTGAGTTATGTCTGCCGCAGTAAATGAAAACGTGTGAAAACAAAACTTTCGGATAACGGCCTAGAAAAAGACTGAGTTATTTGGAGGATATACATGTACGCGTTTCGTTTTTAGATAAAATAAACTAATTATATGCATATTATCTATACTTATTATATATCAAATTGTTCAGAAAACCACAGGGAACAAAACTATGCAAACATTAAAAAAACAACTTTTTTAACTTCCCGCTAAGAAAATTGAAAATTTTCTAAAATCGGGAAGTTATTGGTTTCACCCCGTTTTTCGAAAATCGAGTATTCATCAGATTTCGACGTTTTGAGGTCCTAGGAATCTTCCCTGACCACTCCCGAGAGGGTGTCACCCTGTCTGTATGTATGTTTGTGTGTGTGTGTGTATGTAAGTATGTGACCCGCTTATAACTTTTGAACGGCTTAACCGATTGGATCCTACCAAACGGCGTTCTAAAAAGTTCCATCAAACTTAGATTTCCTGAAAATTTCAACTAATTCGGACCGGTAGGTTCTGAGAAATTTAGAAAAAACTAAGAAATACAATTTTTCAAATCAGGTTTTTTTGGAATAACTTTTAAACGGCTTTAATGATCAATTCCAAAATCGAATCAGCTTTTAACCTTGAAAAGCGACGTCGATCGCTACCAGTCCGGTCAAAATCGGTTAATTCGTTCGTGAGATATCGTGAACGAAAAAAAATAAAAAAAGTGTTTTTTCTCAATTTCTCCGACATATTTCATCAGAAAATTTTTTGTTGTCGATTCTTTCAATGGACTCAAAAAACTGCATCGATTGCCGTAAATCGCATAAACATCGGTTAATTCGTTCGTGAGATATCGTGAACGAAAGAAAATAAAAAAAGTGTTTTTTCTCAATTTCTCCGACATATTTCATCAGAAAAAGTATTGTTGTCGATTCTTTCAATGGACTCAAAAAACTGCATCGATTGCCGTAAATCGCATAAAAATCGGTTGATTCATTCGCGAGATATCGTGAACGAAAGAAAATAAAAAAAGTGTTTTCCTCAATTTCTCCGAAACTTTTCATCTGAAAAATTTTTGTTGTTGATTCATTCAATGGACTTAAAAAACTGCATCGATTGCCGCAAATCGCATAAAAATCGGTTGATTCATTCAAAAGTTATGGCAGTTCAAAATTTCCAAAAATAGTGTTTGTTGTAATTAAACTTAGCGGGAAGTTACATGGATGGCCTTTAGGGTCAACCTTTTTCCATTTTTTTTCATTTTTATCAATATTAAGGTGGAGTGCCCCCTTAACTTTAACTGTTGTTACTCGTTAAGGGTCTGCTCCAGTAAAAGAGAAAGCTACCGGCGACACTTCACCCTGTAGCCGAATCCAAACATCCGAGTTCCTTGCATCTGAGCGCTTTGACATTGCCTCATCTAAAACACTTATATAAATTTACCTTTTGTAATTCTGTCGTAAAAAAACTAAACATTCTTCATAAAATTACGGATCCGGCTTGCGATTTACTTTTAGTTATTTATTTTTTATAAGGAAAATAAATAAAACTTGGTAACTAAACAATTTCAATTACATAACAAACGAGTGGAATTAAAACAAAATGCAAAAATGAGTATCGCTAATGTGGTTAAAATGAGACCTTAAAAGCAATTTTACGATAAAAAATAATCCGATCGCGCACCGTAAGTTTAGCGAATTCCCAAAATTAAATTTATATGTTTTAGGGTTTCAACCAACTGTTTTGTAAACTAGTCTACTCACGAAGGCGCTGAATAGCTGCCTCTGTCAGGAAATATGTTAGCAGAATTTGTTTGCACCCGAGATTCCAGCTTCGTTCAACTCGTAGCGGTAATACCCGGTCTATGAGCTGCTTCACTTCGCTCGCAGCGTATAAACTCGGGCTATGAACTGCTTCACTTCGCTCGCAGCGTATAAACTCGGGCTATGAACTGCTTCACTTCGCTCGCAGCGTATAAACTCGGGCTATGAACTGCTTCACTTCGCTCGCAGCGTATACACTCGGGCTATGAACTGTTTCACTTCGCTCGCAGCGTATAAACTCGGGCTATAACCTGTTTCACTTCGCTCGCAGCGTATAAACTCGGGCTATAAACTGTTTCACTTCGCTCGCAGCGTATAACCTCGGATGTCGACCTCGTATCATAAGATGCCCCCACTGTAAGATTACCCACATGTACCGGGTACTTTTGTGGTATTTTACGTTTTGATCAATACTGGGGGAACCAAGCGAGCTATAAGGTCATGTAAAAAAACAAAATGTGCAGAATAATATCCTAGATCTATTTTCGTAGATCATTCCCTAAAAACGTTTCATTCTAGTACGAAAATCTCAAACAATAGTTACCTCCCGTGTCAAAAAACGTGCTCCCGATTGTGGGATTATTTTTGTCGACCAACTCGTCCGAGCGACGTGGACAACCAACGTGTGTACCAAATTTGGGAAACATCGGACTTAAAATGCGGCCCTTAGAGTGCAAACACATTTTGATACATTGGCTTGGAATACAATATTTACAAGACTTACCCGAATCTGGCGACTCTGTCTGCAGTTCGATGGTCTTATCTGCAGGAACCGGAGGGGATGCGGTTGGTCAGACATGCTCCGACACGCTGGGGGCTGAGGGCTCAGGTAGGACGTCGGTGTTTCCAAACAGGGGCCATTTTCCTGTAATCAAAATAGTCAATTTAATTCAATAAACATCACCATAAGTACTAAGTTGGCTGCGAGGCGTGGTACATTGTAAATTTTAACTATATTATAGTAAGTTTTAGTACAATTTTCTGCCAATCCTAACGTAACACTTTCACTTAAGTTTGTCGACGCGTTTCGGAGTTCCTCCATTATTGAGACCTATTTCAGTACTGAATTCATCCGTTATGGAATCGTCTTGATATAGTTAGCCACGCCCCTCCTCCTACTACCGGTACTGCTTCTTATGTAACCTGTTATGTAATATGTTATGCAACACGTTATGTAACCTGTTATGTAATATGTAATGCAACACGTTATGTAACAAGTTATGTAATATAAACCTACTCTTTTTTTTATTATTTTCAACAATTTTAGATTTTGGAAAGTTATTTCTGATTGACTGTTAATTTGTTCATTAATAATATTTTCTCCGTTCATTTTTAGTTTGAAAATTTCCATGTTTTCCATTATATTTAACCGTCTTCCTTTGTTACTTTGGTGTAAGAGCTTCATTGATTCTTTCATTTTGTATGGCATATGACCCTCATTTAATAAGTGTGCTGCGTAATTTGAATCTCTTTTTTCATATTTATAAGATCTAATATGTTCCCTAAATCTTGTTTTTAGTTTTCGTCCTGTTTTGCCTATATATGTTGCGTTACATTTGCACTTTTTTATATACTCCATTTTTGTCGTACGCTTCCCTTTCTTCTATATAGACTTGCTTAATCTTCTCCTTATGGTGTTGTTCGTATTAAAAGCAGTTGTAACATTGAATTTCCCAAAAAATTGTTTCGTTTTATATGTTTCTTTTCCAGTGAAGGTAAATCCCACCCAGATATTTTCTTTTTTGTCTTTTTGCTTATCCGCCTTTCTTAGCTTTGTCTTTCTCTCGCTTAACGCGTTTCGGGTAGACCCCATCTTCAGAAGCTTTGTTTGCTACTATCTATCCTCTACCATTGTCTCCTATTTATATTTGTTCTCCTCTCCTAACCCCCTTTCAACCCGTTTACTGCCTGTTCTCTAATTGTTTGTAAACAAGTAAACAACTATTGTTTGTAAACAAGTAAACAACTATTGTTTACAAGTAATTTTTATTTTTATTTTTTTTCCTTCTCTAGAATTTTCTATTTTTCAGCTATCTTAAATATTGTGTTTAGTTCTTCTTTGTGTGCTTTCCTTTTTTTAAAAAGTTTACCGTTAAAAAGGAAAATGTAGAAAAATGTGTTTTTGACGATTTTTAGTGTGGAGTGCCCCCTTAAGTAATATAAAGTTATAAAAATAACTTACAAAATACAATTTACGGCCGTAGCGAACGAACGCGTTAGCTGTTGTTTTCCTACAACAGAAATGCGTAGATTTTAAAGGAGTTTCCAATAATAACTTATATCACAAGATAGGTTATTTAAGTTGCCCCCTTTGTACCCTCTTTAAAAAGGGGAGGGGGCAACATTTGTACAACACCAGAAAAAGTGTAACAATAGGTAAGGTAGACGTTTTACGTTGATATAGCAATCTATTAAAATTATATTTAGGTGTATGACGACTTATTTTACACTCTGTATAGTAAAATACGTAAATGATAAAACGAACCGGCGCAGCGTAGGCAGTTTGCACAACAGAGCTGTATATGAATTAATTTGGATTGCCCCTTAATGTATTGTGTTCATAATTAATTATGATGACGGCAGCACAGATAGAATTGGGAAATTAGACGAAATTCCACCGGAATAACTTAATTCGGAGATACAGCTCAGATTGACATAGGGTTTACTGCATTGTGTTCAGTAATGAATCAGGAAAAGAGACTGCATATGATGATTGACGACTTGTAAAGGCTTAAATAGGGGCTGCATAAAATGCATCCAAAAGTGACTCATTAAAAAAAACTTATCTAAAAAGCGATTAAAATCACTTATTGAGGTCGCTGATGGTTCCGAATTTAACATCCAAAAACGTCGACGATGCCCCGAGTGGCCCCAAAGGGCCCAGGGGCCGAAATTTAAAAGTTGAGAAAACAACTTGGAAATCGTTTTCCGGGGGGATTTTGAAGTCTTCACAACAAAAAAAGAATGCCCCCTTACAGGAAAGTACATGGTGACTTTTTCAAAGCGACCTGTGTCAAAACAAAACGCAAATAAATAATGGAAGAGAAATAGGTCTACCAATTAAGTAGAACTGAGTAACGTGCATTAATTCAATCAAATGCTCAGCTACAAATGTTATTACTCTGTGCAGTCAATGACTGAAGCCCTTTCTGCATTGAATATTAGAAGTTGGCCTCTGATTTGACAACATTAGAGCAGTCAGACTGAAGTCTTTATTGAGTAGAATTATGAAACTACCATCTAAAATCATAATTCAGTGCTTAACGCAATTTGGCCATTTTGATGACTGAAGCCCTTTTTGCATGAAGCGATTCTTTTTATTGTTGTCAAGCGTAAAGGTTTGCACAAACCTTTTCGGTCTTAACCGATTCGCTTCAAACGTTTGAGAAAACAAACCTACCGTCAAAATGTTTGAAATGTATAGGGGCCTCTAGACAAAACTCTAAAAAAGTTTCATTCTAATACGAAAAACCTCAAAAAATTTTTTACTCCCGGTTGTTTGATTTTTCTGGTTAACGAACTCGTTTGACAACAACGTGTGTACCAAATTCGGACCAAATCGGACTTAAAATGCGGCCGCTAGAGTGCGAACACATGTATACATATACAGGGTGTATCAGGAAGAAACGGAAAGAATTGCAGGACGTGTTCTACTGGTGAAAATAATGAAAAAAGTTCCGATAAACATAGGTCCAAAAACGCTTCGTTTTCCAGATATCCG
>JAGFPH010004352.1:41557-105603 GCA_018207615.1 Philaenus spumarius | reverse complement strand
CCTTTTAAATTTATTTTATAGGCTAGTTATAATTTAGTAAATTACTTTTCGTCAATAACCTTTTTTATATTTATATATAATACTAATTTCATATGTTTTACAATTAGTACAGATTACCATATTTCTTTTCAAGGTGAAATAAGTTATATAAATCATACTTTCATGTAGATGAATACTGGATAGTGTGTTTATTTACAATGTTTGGTGACATTTACTATCAAAGTTTTAAAATACAATGTTTTGGAACGAACTTAATGTTTGAACGGAAAAGTAACAATTTAATATATAAAAATTGACTTTATTTAAATTTGTGTATTGTTAAAAGGTAAAGCTGCAGTTCATATATTCTGCAAGCACGTTATATTTAAAATTCAAAAACTAAACTTATAAAGTATCAAATGTAAACGTGTGGCGAAATATTCACTTTAGATTAAGATACTTCCGCTAGTGTAGCTGCTGAATACATTTTAATATAAACAAGATATTACAAAGTGACTGACGTCTAGGGGAAGACAATTTATTAAATCTTCTTTCATAGGAGAAACACCTATCAAAGTGAATAAATTATCTTGCATGAAGATTAACACGTTCGCTACCGGTATGCATAAATAAACCCGTAAATATAGCCCGGCCGGCTCAGTTATGAGTCGGCTGTTATGTAGAAATAGCCCGGGGGCTCTAAAATGAGCCGGTGTTACAGTGAGACTAAATGGTCGATTGTAAGATACCCGTATATTTTAGAGGCTTGAAACTTGTGTAGCGGTCTATAGGAATACGGCCGCATACACTGTATGTATGGTCTCTAGGTTTCTTGACTTATAGGGTAAATACAGTGTTGCTATGTTGGTACTCCTAGACAACCACAGCTGACTTGCAGCCTGTTAGTTTTCTATAACCGGAAACTAACCTAAACAGTACGAACACATGTGTTTAGTGTTGTAGATGGTTGAAGTGAGACGTGTAGTAAGAACGGTAACATGTTTTATGTATTCATAATATATTTATAATGAACCATAGACCGGGCGGCTCATATATGAGCCAAACCTAAAAATAGCCTAAATCCTAAAAAAAGGTCATATTAGCCACCAGAATGATATATACGATAAATGAAATGAAAACTAATAGATAAAACACATTTTTTTTTATCCGGGCTGTAGGGGTGGTCATACTTATTCATATCTGGGCCACAGCAAAGGATTTTCTTTTAGTATTGCGGGCTACAACAATGACCGATGAGATTCATAAATGTAGCAAACTACCATTTAAATTTTCAATAGATTAAATAATTCAGTTACTACATTTCAGTAGCTTAGTGGTTCTCTCAAGTATTGAACTATAAATAAATATCAGTAACAGCTAATACCACACCAACATGTAGACGTGGAATATGGTAGTAAAGAAAGACATGATTTAAATGAATTGTTTTAAATAAAATAAGTTACAGTTTGGAGTCTTTTTTTTTATCAAAATGTATATATATATAAAATACTTATTTATTACACATTAAAATTAATCATTTTATATTTACAATTATTTATTATTTATTATTATTAACCAAACATAGTAATTATTTTAAAGCCGTTTAATGTAGACATAATAAGTCTTTACAATTTAACAAAATTAAAGTGTCATACGGTAACTAATTATTATACTTCAGCTAGTTTTCAAGGGTGGCTGTTATTAGGATTAAATTTATTTTGAGGTTGTAATAATTATTATGTTATAAGAAATTAATATAAATTTTATTATTTCAGTTAGCATTGCAAGTTTTATTAATTTAATGTTCACACTTTTAACTCGCCCAAATTAGGGAAAAGTGAAAGCAATTATCATATAAATAAAATAATTGTTAAAACATTTTTACTGTTCAAACAATACGTATGATACAAATTATATCTACATTAAATCTATAAATAAGTACCAGTTGTTTTAAGAAGTATTTTAATATTAAATCTTATTTTCTTTCGGTATTAGAAAATAAAATAAATATTAAAAAACAAAAATTATCACACGAATTATGATAAGAACATTTTAAGAGGAGGGTTGTCAGTAGTTACGTACATAAACTACTTTTAATATAAAGGTCAATACTTTATAGGAACTTAAGTGATTCCAATTCGAATTTTTTTAATATGTGTGATTTTCCAGCCTTTAATCTCTTATTACAAGCATTATTGTCCATGTTGACTGCGCAGTTTAGTTAAAAAGTTAAATAAAGTAAATGTTGGGATGTGGTTGTAATATAATATAGATGCAAACAAGTTTCGTTTCACTAATTAATTAATTAATTAACTCGAACAAAGCTAGCTAAAGTGCACAGTCATTTACTAAGGTAACGTTGTACTATAAACAATGATTATATGTTGTCAGTTTGTTATTTTTACTCATTTAGACATGCCATTGTTATAATATATTGGGTTACTTTAGTATGTTGTGTATTTATTTTAATAAATGTTCTTGTCTTTATACAAATATTGGACCAAATGCAGTGCAAAGAATATATGAATGCATACAATAATTAACACATTAAATGGAATAGGCAAATTTCTCTTTTTTGTTAGGGAATTTCACCATATGAGTCACAAAAAAATATTCTTACATCTCTGTAAAATATGGTAACCTGCTCAACAACAAATTAAGCAACGAAAAGTCATAATATTATGACATCACCATTTTCAAAACGTCCAGCAAACTTGAGCCTATATTGAACAGACCTATTAATAAAAAGTTCGAATCAACACAAAAATGGGAACCTACAAACTATCCTTTTATAAATAGGTGTAAGGAACTCTTACCAAAAATAAGCCATGGGACTGTAGTTTCTAATTTCGCGGAACATCTAATAAATAACGACGTTAGTTAAACAGATTGTTCACAAAACATGGTCATACTACACGTATGTAAAAAAGACCATATGAACCCGTGTGAAGAGTTTTCTATTTATAAAGCTGCAAAATCAGAAAATAAACACCTGTTAAACGACAATATTTCCTACCCGGCTCATATTGAATTCGACATGTTGATACAATTTCAGGATTGTAACGCTTCTCAACCCAATAGTGATAAGGACAAAGGGAAGGGATAGACTCCAAACCTCGCCGGTGTGACCGGTTACAGTGATCAGGCCGAATCCATGTTTTTAATGTGTTTAATACATATTTTAATGTGTCTCGTAAAGTGCTTTTGTGGTTTATGTTTTGTGTGATGACTTCTAATGTATTCAATGACCTAATAAGAGGATTTATTACTTTTTCTGTGTGATCCGAAGATGGGTTAACCGAAACCGTCGTAATCACCAAGTGATTTTAGGATTGGATACAAGACAAAAAAACAGGTATTGTACCTACTTAATTAATTGACAAAAGTGTTCTTTTTACGTTTGTATCTTTATCTAATCATATATCATTTTATTCACAGGGTCTTGGACTATTAGAGTTACAGAAAATGCATTAACTTATGTACGGTGTTCTACAAAGATATTTTAATGGCAAGTGATGTTATACCAGGGAAACAAATAAAGAGAAAACCATCAATACAATGTTACCAACGTTGAATTGCTACTACATAGAAACATACTATTTATTAACCTTTTGTTTGGAAACGCACCGCAGTTGGAGAACAGAGTTGCACGTAATAAACAATTTTTTACATTGTTTAAGACCAAGGTAAATGAGTTTATCTCGAGTTACACCTTAGTTGAATATTTTGTAAACTGGTAAATGCTACAATCTGTAAATTTTTAAATTGTAAAACTATGTCAGATTATAATAATGTATTTGACATACACAATTGTATTGCAACACAACTATCTTTTAAAATAATCTAAGTGAAGCGTCTTGTATTTAACAATATTTGTGTTCTAGTAAATATAAGCAGTACTTTATTTCTTACTAAATATATAAAACCCTAATTTAATTCTGTAAACACAAAGCACATAAAGTAAATACTGTTATCTCGCACCACATTGCAAGTAGAGTGACGTTGTTGTATACATAGATGTAAATCTGGGGAAAATCTTTCCTCTTCTTTCACGATAAATGTAAACACGGATCGTTGGTAATCTTGAGAATTGTAAAATATACTTATATTTTACATTATAATATAAGTATATATAATATACTTGACTTAGTAGAAATATAAATGCCATAAAAATGATTTAAATAAAATAACACTATCAAAAATATTGGTTAGTGGAATGTAGACCTGTTATTAATAATTATGATTTTATTTAAATCCTAGTAAAAAAAAAACTATTTTGATAGCAGTTAGGTTTCGTACATTTCTATGCCTTACCTGAATAAGGATTATTTTTTTACGCTTAACAGACCATCTTACCTGTGTCCACCAAAATACAATGTTATTAAATGGAGAAATAAAATCGACAGTGTTGGTAGAAAAATTTTAAGATTGTTCTGGAGGAAAAATCATGTTTGGGGTAAAAAATTTAAAAAAAGAGAATAATAATAAATATATTTTGTATTATATATGTATGTACTTCAGTATAAATTACCCATGGAAGTAGTACGTGCCGAAAAATGTTTAATAATGTTTTTAATGCTGGAGAACAATATAATGAATTTATCTATTATAAATAGCACATTTTACTTAAATAAAATCACCTTTAGCAACTCCGTTTTTAAATTTTCGTCCACTAATTCCCATAAATAAATTGGTTTTATTATTTTGTCTTTGCCAGTAGTGCTATAGTTAAAGATATTTCTGTATATCTAAGCCGTAAAAGAGAGAAAGAGGGAACTACTATAAGGGGACTAGTCCAGGCAAAGGTTGGGAACATGCGCACGCCGCCCCAGCTGTCTTATAAATTACTGGCTTCTTTCAATTGGATTTTCATTCTGTTTTCTGTACTGATCTACAACAATTATAATCTCCTCTACCTCTCTCTCCCCCTCTCTCTCTTTCACTCTCTGATTATCTCATATAATCTCCACGTTTTCTTATTGCTTCTTTGCCTACCGCCTTCCTTGGTCTGCCGTTTGATCCCGACAGCACGAGCTTTCTTGTACGTTGTCTGAAGGCCGATCCCCCGAAGATGAACTTTCCAATCTCCGAGAGGTATGTCTGCTGAACCCGAAGGCACTCTACCTCGTTCAATGTCTGAAGGTTGATCGAGCCCTACTGAACGGTCAAACCTAGATTCAGTTTCCTAAACTATCAAACGCCGGACACACAATATTATTTGCACGACAACTGAGCCAATTTCATATTATGTTTTCATAAGCAGAAGAGTTTTTTTTTTCTTTTGCATAAACGTGTAAATTGTATTTATTCAGTATCTTAACTCAAGTGGTAAATAATATTTTATTAATGGTATTGTTAACATTTTAGTATTGGTTCATTTGTACTTTTAATTAGAAAGGAAAAATTCATTTATATGGTTATACTATTCCAATAAGTAAATCTTCAAATAAACAAAATTATGTTTATATACTTTAGCTATATGTCTTACCAACGATTACTTACAAATCAAATATGTCAAATAAAACCACCAAGACATATTCTGTAATTTCCATTGTTCAATATTATTTTAAGTATTTCCCTAGAGTTCAGAAACTGAGTTAATTAAATGCCAGTTTATTTAAAAATAAGCTAACCAGGAAACTATGATTAACTTCTAAACTAACTTTACCATTGTTTAAAGCTAATTGAATGTACGCAATTGTAAAATAAATTTAACTATTGGTAACTAACTTGAATATGTATTTCCATTCTTGTTTGTTGACAGCTTACTTATGCAATTAAACTTTAGTACATAAAGTTTGTAGGACAACGATCTTTACAAAAATTTACATACCAGAAGGACAAAAGCAAGCCGCAGGATAGTTGTTGGTCTCCTTGGAGTTGATTAAAACTTCCATTTAATCGCCCCACAATTCCCGCTGGTGTTAACGAAATGTTCACTAAAGTTATTTGTTGCTGTTACGTTAACTAAAATGAAGGTAGTATATTGTAAATTGAAACATTTTCAATAAACGTTCTGTATTTAAAAAAAATAAAAATAAAATCAATACAGAGCAAGTGTAGTCTCGTCTCTTCAAACTACATATATATCCAGTTAATAAAAGTTCCTTCACCGGTTTGGTAGAGAACTTTATTTTGGCTATACATAAGTTCTTTTGAAAAAAATACTGTTAGGTTTCCCCACAAAAGTACATCTACAATGTGTCTTGAAAATTAAGAAAACTGAATCATTTCCCTGGTTGGTACAGAACTTGATTTTTGTCTATAGACTAGTTATTTTAAAGAAATGACCCGACTGCTGAAGTAGGACTTGAGTTAATTACATAATACGTGGATTGTCCGTTGAAACACCTTCTAATACTCACATAAGTTTACTTTCAATATTTGACTATAATTTTGCTGGATACAAGATATGGAATTATGTTATAGCTTGCTACCAATTCTTAAGTATACAAACGTTGTATGATCCTATTTATTCATAAATATTAGACGGATAGTATTTATTATTATGTTCACTACACATTATTATTTATTTTGCATAAATTTTGCTTTTTATACATTCTCCAGAATTGTTGTTATAGTTTATTATTAAACTATTTTATTTTTCGTTTAATAATAAAATATTTATTTTGGTTATTTTAAAGTATAGCATGGAATTTTCTCTTTATATCAAACTAGTTATTATGATCATAAATTATGTATATTATAAAATTAGCACTGATACCTACCACTGTTATTACTGTACTATTTGAGAAATTTGATTTTTTTTTCCAAATCTGTCTTTCTGGACAAGTTGTGGATTGTTTTAGTGTATTGTTAATTCCTGTCGTGTTATATAACTTTTTTTGACATCCTTGTAACATCTTTGTATTTAATTTCCGTTAGTAAATAAATAAATAAAATTTAGGATTCAGTTATTTTTAAGTATTGTGATAGGTCCTAATAGCTATGTGTCAGTGTATAATTTAAAAGCCTATTTAACCTATTATCTTGTATCGGTAAACATATTTTGTTTGTTACACATTTTAAAAGTACACAATTATTATTTCTTGAAAATATATTTCTCCCTTGATTAAAAATTCAATTATTCAACTCACCCTATTTATTCAAGACACATTTAGTAAATCGAGATAAGTAATTAAAAAAATTAGAAATCAATTATTCAGTTTTTTGTTAATTTTTTTCGTCATATTGACCTATATTGCACAACAATTTATATTGATATTGCACTTTGTATGCTGCAGTATGTAGTATTTTAGTTACGTATATACGGGGCAGGGCTAGAGATGTATGTATGTGACGTCCCCGTGTGGTTTAAAATATTCATTTAATCATTCCACGAGTTTCTTGTTGTACGCCACAAGCAGTATTTGTTCTAGTTATAACTTTACTGCAGAAGTTTTATTGGCATTTTAATATCAAGTTGTATTTTGCTATACAAGTTTATAGAACAGCCATTCTAGAAGTTTGTGTTTATATTAAAGTACACATTTAGTTTACAAAAAACTAATTTTACCACCTGATCCCAGCGAATATTTCGTAAATACCTATACTTACCTGATTTAATACGTTTATTTAGTTCAGTTAATTGCATTTATTTATTTACATTGGTTTGTAAATAACAGTTTATAACTCTTGCTTATGAAGTGTACACAAACTAAAAAATGTCATGTTATTTAAACAGATTGTTAATAGATGGCGGCTTTCATTAAAAAGTATAATATAACAAATTTTTAATCAAATTTTGTAAATAAATCATGAATTTTAAGCTGTTTGTCTATTTTTCGTCAATATCGGGGAACAAAAGATTTAAAATGATGCTTGAACAATTAATTTTGATGAAGAATTAAGGGAGATATAGCTTAGCGACAAAAAACACCTTTATTAACATAATAATATATAAGATCCAAATAAACCATTATGTGCGGGCTTGTGTCGTATTTCTAGTGTTTGTAGCACCAGTTGTCCTAACAATGTATACAAATAATATTAATTGTAACTGAATTAACTATCTAACCAATACCAATATGACTACTCATGGATGGATGTCTTGTACTAGGCAAAGTTTCAAAACAATCGACCTCATCAATGAAAAACACTCTTATATATGAATAAAAAGAAATAAATATTATATACGCTATAGTTTTTCTGTAAAGCTAATGATTGTTTCTAACCAAAGATTCTTTAAACAATTTATTTACCGTTAATACTTTCTGCATTGCAGGGGGTAACACCATCGTTAGGTATATATTGAAAAAATTCAATACTAAATTCTAAACCTAAAATTGTATATCCTCAAGTTAATAATTGTTTTTCAAACTTTGGAACTTATCATACAGTACTAAACATTTGCCACCTGAAAAATCATAGAAAGGTAAATTTTAATATCACATTATTTTATTACATCCAAGTTAGTGTGCTTCATAACTTTGTTGATTTTCGTTGAGATACCTTTAGCTTCTGTATTATATGTTTTACTGAAAGCGTAACGTGTAGGATTACGTTAAGTATAAAAAGAGTATAAACATATTTACGTAATAGGATAGATTCGGTATATGTCGACTCATACTGGAACACTTTAAATATAAATTTATAATATTTCTCCTTGTTTGCTATAGTAATGGCCTTACCACTAATAAATAATCCATGCATAGCCTAAGTAACTATTGGTTTTGAATAAGTTAAGTTTTGACTAAGATCTGTTGGAGGTACGCTTACCCCAAACTATTACAAGAACATCGCTTGAGGCTTATAACATTTGCATCTCTTTAAAATAATATTTCCTCTGCTTTGGACCGTCAGTCATTTTCATTGAAGAATGTGTGTAAAGTAAAGAATCTTCTTCTATTGGCTACATTTGTTTACCTCCATTTTGTTGTATGTCTTCCGAAATATCATATTCTTATAAATATGTCATTTCAGTTAGTTTAGTTTGTAAATTCACATCAGTTTTATATACTCGTATAAAATGATCACAAGGTATAGCTAACAAACTTAAGTTAGTGGATGCATTTTTCGCTAAATTACAGTAACACCATCTAACCTGCAATGTCTACATACAAAATAAAGGTAATAATATCTAATTTAGGTGTTTTCTCTCATCAATACCTTCACTTAAAGTAAAAATATTTTATAGCCTATGTCAGATATTAGATCTTCAGATTTAACTTCTTTTTTCCTGTATTTTAAAATAAATTTTCTTTATAGAAAATGTTCATTAACCTTGCACACACGCAGGTTGGGGATTCCCCGCTTTTGTCCCTTTTCTTTGTTTGCGAATGTACTCGACTAGGTAGAGCGCTGTAAAGAACGGTTTTCAACAGTGCATCGTGGGATAAAATAGTAAATATTTTAATAAGGATGAAATTGACAAAATACTTAGTAAGAGTTCTTCTAATCTATCTGGATGATAGAAGGGTAATAATAAGCGAAGACAAAGAACTGGAAATGAGATGCGCTGTCCCACAGGGGTCTATCCTTGGGCCAACTTTATGGAACATATATTACGATGGGGTGCTAAAGTTGGATATGCCAGAAGGAGTGACGACACTTGGATTTTCAGATGATCTGGCGATTGTAGCCAGAGCGAGAAATGCGTGCGACTTGGAGACCAAATTAAATGTGGCGGCAATAAAAATCTGTGATTTGTTAGAAAGGATGGATTTGGCAATTACACCGAATAAAACGGAAGTAGTTCTACTGGTGGCTAAAAGAAGTATAAGAAACTTTTCAATCCTGTTGGAGGGGAAGAGGTAATGAAAAACAAAGGAGTGAAATACCTAGGAGTGACATTTGGTAGAGGTTTCGGAAAAGACGGTAAGATTGGTGGTGTCCCTAGAAAGGCTGATGACTAACCTTGGCAGTCCAAGGAACAGTAAAAGAAGAGTCTTAGTTTGAGCAGCGATGTCGATGGTACTGTATGCAGCTCCAGTATGGCTGAAAGCGCTTAAATAAAAAAAAAAATACAGTGCCATGTTAGAAGTAATTCAGAGAAGAATGGCAATACATGCAATAAGTGCCTATAGGACTGTGTCGACTATGGCGGGTTTGGTAATAGCAGAAATGCCACCGATTGAACTTCTTTTGGAAGAGAGGACTGTTAGAAATGGCGCAGAATTGTATACCAAGGAAAGAGCTTAGGAGGTGGACCATGGAAAAATGGCACGCACGATGGTCACTAAACATACAGGTGGGGAAATGGACCATAAGACTAATCCCAGATGTATGGAAGTAGTCCAAAAGAAAAATTGGAGAGATTGACTATTACACAACCTAGATGTTCACGGGTCATGGAAAATTCGGGGTCTATCTGCACCGTTAAAAATTTCGGAATGACCATAGGTGGAGAAAAAGATTCCGTGGAACATACGTTCTTCCATTGACAACGATGACAGAGAGATGGGAATGATCTGGGAAAAAAGATAGGGATAATACCAGATGTGGCATCTATTGCCAATTTTATGATGGCCAAGGAATACTAGTAGGAAGAAGTTGCAAGATGGGCATGATTGGTATTTAACCAAAAGGAAGAAGAGAGGAAAATTATAATATTGGTGGAAAAAATAGATAGACAGGCGACCATCCTGAAGTAATGCCACAGCAGTCAAAGGATGTCGTCGATGACAAAGCGTGGGGTGTTTAGTGGATGCGATCTTCGCACTATCGAGAGGGGCCGGCCCTCAATTTTGGCTTGCAGAATTTCCATCCTCGCTCCGAAAAAAAAATAAAATAAAAAGTTAGAGCGCTGTCGGTCAGTGACATCTCTTCTCCCACCCATCGCTACACGCCCTAAACCAACAGTTAGTTGTTATTGAGTCTTAAGGTGGTAACTGTGCATTTATTTTTGTGCGATAGCGGGGATTCGCCCCCTGAGCCTGTTGCTACATAACTTTTATCGGACGGGTTTTATTACTTTGTTATTTTGACTTATTATATGTGTTATTATTATTTTGTGTTTGCTATTTGAAGAGTGCAAATGAGAGTAAATATGAAGAAGATGTTCCTGTTAGGTAGAATGTATTTCAGATGTAAGCGATGTAGATGAGGAACAGATTCAGAACCATGAACAAAATAGTAACTCTGAACAGAGTGAGGACGATAGTTATTATTTAGGAAATAACGATTGTTATTATTTAGGGCGAAATGGTGTTACTCCTTGGAGTCATCGTCCAGTAAAACGTACAATATAAACGAGAGCACAACATATTGTGACCAAGCTTAAAGGCCCTATTTGAGACGCAAGAAAATTCCAAATCTCCAATTGATTGTTTTTTGTTTTTGTTTTTTTTATAAAAATTTCATTGGATGTATTGTTTCTTACACCAACATTAAAATGAGATCCTCACAAACAATCTACAACAGGGAGAGAGATGCTAGGGAAACATTACGCATAAATGCGTGCTTATATTGGGGTACTTTATATGCTTGGAGTGAGAAAATCTAACAAAAATAACCTACTTGAGGTTTGGAAGAGTAAAGGACTAGAAATTGAAATCTTTCGCCTAATTATGAGTGTAAATAGATTTAAGTTTAAGCAACAAATGTTACTTTTAGATGACATCTCCGATCCAAACAGACCAAACAGAACAGTGCTCAACAAACTGTACTGCATAAGATAACTTTTTGGAGTATTTGTCGAACATTGTAAAAAACTAAGCCACATGTATTTTGTAACATTAGACGAAATGTTACCGAATTTTAGAAGACGCTGTTTATGCCGCAAAAGCCAGGCAAATATGGAATAAAGGTAAGGGCGTGCAGTGGCGCAAAACATTCTACACCTTAAATATGGAAGTACTAGCTGGGTGCCCGTGCTTCGCTATGCGTTAAGCTCAATAAAAAAAAAAATGTTCAAAGGCATCCCGTATACTCGTTGTTAATACGCTATTTACACTATGTACTACATTCTTAGCTTAAGTGTATAACATATTTATCTTTTAGTTTTATTAATACCTGACAAAGGACAGCCTTATTGTATGTTTATTTAAAGAACCTCCTTGTAAACAATGTGAGTCAGTGGCATTTGACTTTAATCTATATTTCTAACGCTTTTTACGTTTTAATAACCTTAAACGCAAAATATTTCAAAATCCCGTCTTTTTGAACATCTAGAGCATAAGGGGAACCACTATGTTAAATACAATAAAGAACAACAAATTGTAAAATATGAAATATTTTATTTATAATAATTATATTGTTTTAATTTACATTTTTAATAACAATATATTGACTATAAAAGAGCTGATAAAATTAATAGGTAGATGATATTATCAAAATACATTTTTCATATAGTATAAATGTATAATTTATAATTATAAAGTAACTTTTATCAAAGTCAAAACTGCATATGGTAATACATCAAATGAAAATAAGCGAAGCAAACTGTCTAATAATTTTTAATTTCAAAAAAAGGAATATTCATACTTTTTTAAGTAAATTATTTGGCATAAAAAAGGTATAACTAAACAAAAAATAAATATTTGTTTTATATTTTCTGTGTGATACGTTGAAAGAGTAAAAGCAGCAAAATAATGTTTGAATGTTGTATTGAACTGCAACACAAGCTTTAATCAACACAAGCACGGTTAGTGTTTACAGAAATGGTTTTCCAATATACATACAGTCCAGAAAATATATATTTTTTGTAACTGTTAATTAACTACACGAGGAAACTGTATATAAACTAACTGGACTCAGGTGTAATTATAGAACTCTCCTTTGTGTTGATTTACAAATCCTGTTTACGTTAAATACGAGAACATTGTAATAAAGCTTAGGCAAATACTGTTATTACTAAATGATGTTTTAAACCCAGTTTCCTTATTTCAATGAACAAAGACCCCTCAGTGTTAAAAGTGTTCAAATTGAGATAAACCTAATTCAAGTTTTAATGAACGCTGAGCGAATACATATTTCTCTACCGTTTCTGATACCGTTTATTTTGTTTTTGGTATTATAATTTCTTTAATACATTTTATTATATTACAAAAGAGTTACTAATTAAACATAAAACATTACAGAATTATAATTTAAATAGGCTATATATTATAAAATCATATACTACAAAAGCTGTGTTTTTAGTCTCTTACAATTATTAACTTATTTAAATAATATTTTGATTTATTTTAAACTGAATGTATTTTGCACACAGCAAGTGACGCTTTCTTAAAGCAGAGTAAGACATCATTTATGATAAACCGCATTAATAAATCTCCCCTGACTATAAAAGCAAAAACTTTGGCACCTTGTGTTCTAGACATTGAAAAAAGGTAGAAGTGTCTCCAGCTTGGCTGTAGGATTCCAAAGTTGTATTAAAAGCATTAGTAACTAATATATATTAATGGTTATAACGAGTAAATAAAGTTTAAATTAACAAAATATTTCCACAAAATTGTAAGTTTAAATTTCAAACAGTAATATATTAAAAATATAACATTTCTAACAGAGTTAAATACAAATAGTTAAAAATTATAGTATTCTTTTATTTTATGTGGTTTTGATTTCGGTTGGGATTAAACCTACTGCTAAAATAACTGCCACAGTTATAGCCGATATAATTACTTTTACAATTCGTCACGACCACAGTCACATTTACCAATAACCACTGTTATATGACTACCTGAAAAACAGCTATGACTAGCTGTGACTGTGATTATAAAAGTAACTGTTGTGACTGTAACTGTATGTGTAATTGTAGCCGTTATTATCATGGTAAATGCAACTGTACCAGGTAATATTATTGTAATTTAAACTTTACCTGTGCCTGTGATTGCAGCTGCAACTGAGAATATTACTGTGGTTGTAAATGTAAATGGAATGTAGTTATTGTAATTTTAACATTAACTTTATTTGTTTCTGAAACTGTAAATGTGGCTGTAACTGTACCTTTAGTTATAAAATTGAAAGAAACAGTATTTTTTTATTTAATTGTAGCTGTAACTATAACTACAAACATAAATGGTAAAAGTGCTATCAAAAATTTCATATAAACTGCAACTGTAACGTTATCTCCAAAACGTAAGTGTTACTGAGTTTCTGAATATATCACGTTCAAAAACTATACAATATGATGTGTATCTGATACACAACCTTGAATTAGTTTGAATGTGTGGCTCCAAATCAAACAAAATTCATAAAATGTTTCTTAAATAAATTAATGTTTCACCACGGAAAATAATTTCTTCAAACACCTGTTGTGCCCTTTTTAAGGAAGTAGCTAGCAACTGCAAGGTACAGTAGTTTTCGAGAATGAAAAAATGTGCGTGTATTTATGAGTTAATTAAATTTATATTGAGGATTATTAGAATTTATTTATTTAAATTATGTATTCAAATGAACTTTAATTCTTTTAGTAAATGAATTAATTCATTTGTAAATTAAATTGACTGAAACAATTCAAATACATTTTAGAAAATCAATATTGTAAGCAGATTATTTAATTTTGAATCGTATTGAATTAAAATAAATGGTTATTTATGATTAATTCGATTACTAAGTATACACACATATATAGATGCAGAAAAAATATTCCTTCATTAATAGTATAAAATCTTAGGAACAACAAAAGAAGAAAACTCTGGCCGGTGTAATCCGTATAATTGTGTATTGAAACTAGCTGTGTTTGTATTGTGTAACCTCTGGCTAATTGACTTTATAGAACTATCTTTGATGCTTCTACCTAACTGAACTTGAAAATCGCTTATTGGTAGCATTTTTCTTGAGACCTGTTGGTGCGCATACATTAACATTTGAATTTTGATTTAACTGTGCGAGCGCACCATAAACATGCACTGCCATTATTTTGTTCATAAAAAAGAAGTATAACTTTAGGAATATAATTTTTACTGTAGTACACAAATTAGTATTTTCTTTTCCCAATTTTATTGAAACCTTTTTTTATTTAAATATGTTCTATATGTTCTATATTACTTACACATACATTGTGATATCCTTAGTGTATGACTATCTCAATGCTAGATTTAACATCTAAATTATTTCTTCATGTTATTAATATGTGTATGGTGTAAAGACAAAATAAATATAACAGGTTTAACAGGTTTAAAATAATTATAGCTATTTCTAATCTGAATTTTATGATTTGTACTTATACATATTTTTTTCTGCCAATGAAATTTAATACCGAGAAATAATTCTACGTATATTTACCGTTGATTGTTACAGATGTATTTGTTGATGTGCATCGTGGATATTTCTTATGTTTCTGTAAAACATCTCATCCACTATCATTCATTTTAACCTGTCATACTCTATGAGTAATAGCTTCTTTTTCAGGGAATATGTTCTACTGGCCTGTTTTAATGTAAACACAGCAGTAAATTGAAATTAGTTTTTATCATAAGGAGGTGCAAAATTTACTTACATATCCTTATTATACACTCCGTGAGAAGGACTTCATTGTTGCGTTTACGTCAAACTTTGCTGTTATGCAATAACGACTAACGGAATTTAGAAGAAAGTACTTATGCATTATTTGATTCTGTGTGGCTTCAATAAAATGTCCATCAAATTTGTTGTTCCATAATCCAAAAACCAAAACCTAACTGAACTTAAAAATGTCTATAAGTTTTACGGGGATGACAAATGTAATAAAAGTGTAATAATTACTTTCCAAAGTATGTATAAAATACGGGGATGAAAAATCTTAGTCTAGTGAATTAATGTTCAAAATGTAACACAGAGTGGTAAAAGGGGGAAAGCATTAGGCATTATGCCCACTCAGAAGTAGTGAACATTTTCTAAATACAATATTACGATATTACAAAAGTAGTATTCTGTAATTATTTTTATAGCTGCAAAAATGTATTTAAAAACTGTATTTTTTATGTTTAATGAAGTTATATGTACGGAATATTATGTTGGGAAAAAAAGTATTCTGAACAACTTCGACTAAATATTGCATCTTAGAACATCATCAGTATGCTACAATTAAATCAGTAACAAGTGAACTTGTTTTAATAGCTTTTGAGTCTATAGGACAAAGAAACAAACAAACCAAGAAACAAAGAAACAAAGTAACACTCTTTAATTAATTTGTATATATAGAACAGTAAGAACCAGGAAATCCTTTAGTTTTCAAACACTGCAGATAGTGTAAAAAGCTGTTTCGAATTTTTAAGTCACAGTTTCTGTACTAGGCTTGTTAAATTTTCAAATACTTTAAACTGTTAATGTCCATTGATGGCGCTCAATTGTTTAATAATATGAATAAGTAATATTTAAATAGGTAACAGATAAGAATAATAAACATTAACTGATTTAAAAGATAGTAATATATTGCCCTTACTATATCGCTGTATTTTTTAAAACTTAATATAATTGTATTTACAACTTATCTTTTTCAAAAACTAAATACATTTCAGCTAAAAATTCTGATTGGTTTTGATTTAATCAAATTCAAAAAGTTAATAAATTTTTCCAGTTGGTATGACTGAATCTACATTGAAAAGAAGGTGGTTTTAAGTAGTTATAAATCATCTGAATTTCTAGGATACTGGCAGCGGATACTTCATCAGCACTGTTTTTATAAAAAGAAAAATATACTAACCACTAAAATCTACTCATAAACAGCAGTGATTTAGTGATAACATAAACGGGAGGGAAGTACTAACATCAAACGTAGTTATTTTCTTATTCTATATAAAGTTAGCCGAATTTCATGAAAATCTTAGAGGGTGAGTTAAAATCACTGTGTTGTTCCCATATGTTCCTTGGAGTAACTTGGAGTTCACAAATGCCCATTTATTTAAGAAAAAGATTTCACAAACAAATGTTAGTTAGAAGTATGTATATTAATTCACTAAAAATAAATTATTACAATAATATAAAATAAAAATGTTCTCGTTAGATTGTATTATAAATGCTTTCCACATAATTACTTCTGTTACGTTTATAGGTAATACAAGTTAGATTTTACCAAGTAACAACTTAAACGTTTTAAAATGTAAACAATTTACTTCAGTGAGATACACTCTTAAAATGATGTACTTCTTATCACTTGTGAATAAATTATTTTAGACGCAAAGAAGGCTTAATGCATTTCAATTTCACTCCTCAAAGTGGTTGCAAAGACAGTCGCAAATGGAAAAGTTAAATAAATAGATTGTGGTGCTTCCATTAGTACTTTTAGTTTTTCAACTTTACTTTATACTTTGTTGGTATGATTTCTCTTACTTTTAACTTTTTAAATAAAAAGTAGACTTAGATATAGTCTACATTGAATGTTGTATTCTTCTTTGTGATACTTTTACCAATAATTTTAAAGCATACAAGATGCCATGACATTTACATGGAAGGCATTTTGGTTATGTTATTTCACTTAAGGTAATTTTTTGGTAGTATCAAAATAAAAAGTTTAGTTTAAATCACTTAAATCTTAGTTAATTTATTTGTAAACATTAAACCAAATTATTACAATATTGAGTACTGTAGAGGAGTAAATACTGTGACTTGGGTTATAGCGATTAGTGCATGCAAGATGATTTACATTACAAGTATTGTTTTTATAAGTTGCAAAGTTTAAAAAAAATAGTCTACTCAACAAATGGATTTAATTAATACATTAATTTAGAAAATCGTCGCAAAATTTTGTTTACTAAATGTTCAAATATGTATTTCAAAATGTGAACAAAGGTAAATAATAAAGTGAATAGTTGTATTTTATATTCGTTTTGATATTATTAGTGTTAGCTAAATGTACACGCTTGAAACTTATAAGGGTGTAACTGAAGACAAGAATTGATGACGCTTTTGTATTCGAAACAAGTTTTTAATTTTAAAATATGGGTAAAACATTTAAATTTTATAAAATTATGTATTTTAAAAGATGTTTTAATGTTTTAGCTCTATAAAGATTCGCAAATAAGATTTATTGTTGTGTGCGAATTACGTATAAATACATAACAATCTGAAAAGTAAGAGACCGTTCCTCTAACGTTTATACTTAATGGTTGATACATTGGGGCTTCTGGGTCAACTTTGCACTTTAATCAGAAATGTAAGATAGTTGTTGGTAATGTATGCATTGTGCAGAATTAATTCCGCAGTATTTGACGTTATTCCCAAGTCAGAGAAGATTATGCAGCATGCTGCAATAGTTGCAGAAATAATTAAAAGCAGCAATTACGACAAGAACGATATATGCAGTATTAAATTAAAATAAGATTCGATTAAAGTCTAATATATTGTTTCATTTATAACTAACATACAGTTTTACCTATACTAAAAATAGATTATTGTTTACCTGTACGATTATTCGGATTTAAAAATAAAGGAAATTGTATTTTCACTTAAATACTGCAATGAGATTTTGCAAAACATTCAATGTCAAAGACCAGGTATCTAAGTTTTATATGATCAGATTTAAAACAAGCCAACCATCGTTTGCCTTAATTATTTCATCCTTACATCTTGTTAGACTATCTACAATTATATGGTATTTGGTTGTTTGTCCAGTTGCTGGGTATGTGTTGTAGGTAAATCAATACAAAGTACAACTGTAGGTACAAATATTTAGAAATACCATTTATATTTTGAATGCACAAAATTGTCTACCAACTAATGTCAATCTGTTCATAAAGTATATATTCAAGGATATTACTTATTTAACAGGATGTTATCATCAAAAGTGATATAGTAAGGGCAATATATTACTTTCTTTTAAATCAGTTAATATTTATGATTTTGTATATTACGTAATAAAATATTACTTATTCTTATTATTAAACGATTTACTGTCATCAATGGACATTATAAACGGTTTAAAGTATTTGTAAATTTAAAAAGCTATGTACAAAATCGCAACAGCTTTTCACACTCTCTGAAATGTTTGAAAACTAAAGGTTTCCCTGGTTCTTACATAAAGGTTAATGTGTGTTTCTTCGTTTCTTTGCTTCTTGGTATATTTGTTTCTTTGCCCTATAGATTCAAAAGCTATTTGAATAATTTCACTAAACATTTCACTTCTTACTGATTTTATTATAACATACTGATAATTAAGATACAATATTTAGTCGAAGTTGTTCAGAATAACTTCTTTTTCAACATAATATTCCGTACATATAACTTCAGTTAAACATACAAAAATACAGTTTTTATATACATTTTTACAGCTATAAAAATAATTACAGAATAGTATTTTGGTAATATTGTATTTAGAAAATGTTCAATACTTCCTTGGTTCAATGATTCTGAGAGGACATCAGTCTATTAAGGAAGTAATGACTTGTTTATTCTATGAAATCATTTTGATCACCACATACAGTAATACCCTATCGAAAATTGCTTTTAAAATTAGTTGATACTGACCTTACTATGAGAGTTGTGTATGTCTGTTCTCTAAACAATATTTTCCCCTCGCTTTGAGCTAATGGTTGTTACTATCAAACACTTTTTATTGTGGGGTACTACTAAGTAAGCTGCCTAATAAGTTTAAATGGCTACATTATTTTGGATATTGGAAATGATAATGATTATAGAATTTGTTTAACGTTTTCGGGGTTACCTCTCTGTGTTACATTTTGAACATTAATTCACTAAACTAAGATTTTCAATCTCCTTATTTTATGAATAATTTTGGAAGTAATTATCACACTTTTACTACATTTGTCGTCCCCGTAAAAATTATATACATTTTAAAGTTTAGTTTGGTTTGGAGTTTAAGATTATGGAACGAAAAATTAGATAGACATTTTATTGAAGCCACACAGAATCAAATAATGCATAAGTACTTCATCACCGCAATGGTTGACGCAATAATGAATTCCTTCTCACGGAGTGTATGGTAAGTATATTTAAGTATATTTTGTACCTCTTTATGGTCGAAAATTAATGTTAAGTTATAACACTGCGGTGTTTAGGCCTACATTAAAACAGGCCAGTAGAAAATATTCCATGAAGAAGAAGCCATTACTCATAGAGTATGACAGGTTAAAATGAATGATAGTGGACGAGATGTTTTACAGAAACCTAAGAAATTTCTAAGATGCACATCAAACGGAAAATATACGTAGAATTTCTCATTTATCGATATTAAAATTAAATAAATCTTAAGACATAAATACATAGGGATACCTTTTAGACTGGTACTATAGAGGGATTCCAATATAACGTTTTTTACTTCTAATAATAATTAAACCGAAACTGGTGTAAATATTAAATTGTGAATTCAAGCCCACTTTAAAACGGCTTTGCGAAAATGTACTATTGTTATTATTGTTTCTAGGTTTCTAAAACAACCACTACATACCCCACCATATTGTCAGCCATTTTTGTTCTGGTCATTATAAAAAGTTGTGTTATTACAAATAAATGTACTTAGATTTTATTTTATTTAAAATTTCATAAAATCATATAAAAAATAAAAAAGTGATTGTTTAAACTAAAATTTAAACACTTTTTCATAATATTGTTGTAGGTGTTTTAGTTTTACGATTTACATTTACAAGTTCCTCTTTGTGTAATTTTTCCTGTAGTTATAACAATTTCTAACTTTAAAATGGAAATCGTTAACATGAAATTTGAATCTTAATGGCATGTTAAACATTTCACCCTGTAAATATGTTGCGTACTATAAAATCTGTTTTGTAAAAAACTGTATGTAAGCAAGCCTAACATACTTTAAATAAGCGACTAGGTATTGATGTACATTACTGCGCATACAACAAATATATGCTTACTTTAAATTTCCTTGAGTCAGAAATAAATTATTTATTCCTGTTAGGTGTATGTCTGGTACTCAATTTGATATATTTATACTATTTATATGTTTAAACTACAATACAGAAACAAATATTATCTGCATTTCAGTTACACGACTATTTGTATCACAATGTCAAAGGTAAACCAAATAAAGTTTTACAATTCTGTAATTACATTCTAAAATGGTTCATTTATCTGCCATGTTCATGCACAAGATGAAACCAGGATTATATTTACGTCATATAGTTTTCATTTGATTGTTTTGCTGTAAGAAGCAGAAAACTTTGGTTCGTTGAATTGTTTAGAATGTAATCTGAGGCAGACTAAAACGACTGAACCAGTAGTGAACATTATAATAAATCAAATAAAAGTAATGATTTAAGTGTATATTAATGTAGAAATCGCATTATGGTTATGCAAGCTTTCAGTGATTTGTCAGCGATTCTAACTATTAGTTTTTTTAGAGAGAGGAAATCATTAGGTATCATCAGGAGACTAGCCTCCCGGTGTGTGGGATTAACGGTTTATCTGGTTTTCGACTAAATCCTAAACTATTTTTCCAACTTCCTGGTCCGAAACTAATTTTGCATTACATCAGACAAGGACTTATTGTGCTTAGTCTGTGTATACCATTATATTTTGTATCTCTACATTCTCGAAAGTTTGTCTTCTTCTAGATCTCTACGCATGTTTCTTCCTTCTTGCTTAGCAAAACATCTTTTACACACCAAAGTATATCTCTCCAGGCCAACTTGTCTGGCACCATACGATAAAACGGTTGAATATTTCTGCTCCTTATATGATGCCAGGTGGTAAATCTGATTCTTAAATTTAAAAAAAAATATGAATTCATTATTACAACAAAGTATTATTTAGACACATTTATAAGAGTAAAATTAATTATATTTTTTTTTAAATATTAACTAAAGGAACAAACTGAACTAAACGTACTTTCAACAGTTTGAAAAGCAATCATGTTTATGTCAAATTGCAATCTCATAATATAAGAAGGAAATAATTAATCTTATTAAGACGAAACTGCATTGAAAAGAAATAAATGAATTTATGGTTTATCATAAAAATATTCCACGAATAACGTTTAAATTATAAAAATCTTAATTTTCAGAGATTAGGCCTATATTATAAAAACAGGTTGTCTTGAATTATACAAATATAATCTACACTGAACTTTAAGCTAAAATTTGCCTACATTATCAAAATTGTAGATAAATTTAAAACAAGTTATAAACAAATTATAAATGATATTTCAATACAATATGATTATATACCTTAGTTCTTAGTAGTAAATGTCTGAACAAGCTTGTGTCTGGTCTGATCTTTTCTTTGAGGGATGAGACTTTATGATTACCACCTCTAAATTGATAAATGTTTTACTTTGTAAATGCAGGACAATACACATAAAAATGTATGTTCCTGTGTTAACTAATCTTATTAGTGTTTAATATCTCAATGAGTATTTCCTAAAAATAAATATGAATACATTAAATCTGCCTGATTCAAACCTGCCAGGAACAGTAATCAATAAAGTGAAACGTGATTCAGCTCAAAAGTTCAGCTAGATTCATGAAATGTGCAACGTAAACTTAAATAACTGCCTTAATTGCTGGTGCTTACTCATCAAAATCCATATATTCCAATCACAATTCAATTAAAGCAAATTCCTTTGTATAACGTGTTGCAAGGGGAAACTCTGCGTACTTCTTCCTCCTACACACACAATTTACTCCCTGCATACACACATTACATAATTAATTTTAAACTGAAATGAAGGATTTATCATAACCTCAAAACTAAAATTAAATATTATTAAATTGTTCAAACAATATTATATACTTTGATCTAAAATTAAAGCTCAAAGTAAATAAAATACATATTATTAACGACTTTATAATTATAATAGATCACATAACAAAGGTTAGTTATGAACAAGATTGACTTAGGCCTAATGGTATAACAAGACCCCTGCATGACAATTCAGAGGAGTTTTAGTAATATGTGATGATTATTTCGGAGGTCAACAAAAAAAGTTCAGGGAATTATAATCAGGTAAAACAGTGCCAGAATAGAACAGCATATATGGAACCGTTCCAGAAGTGAAAGTGGTGATTTTAAGGAGTGCCAGAGTAAATGTTTCTATCGTATGAATGTATGGTGTATGTGAATGTGATTTATTTAGAGTAATGATCTTAGTTCCCAAAAGAAAACTAAATTACTGTATTAGGCTTTTCTTAATTAAATAATAGCTTGTTTGCTGAAAATCAATCATACCTTTAGCCTCATGTTTTTGTTTCTAAGATTGACTAGAACCTTATCTACTGCAAAGGTAGTGTAATCACAATATAACAAGTACTTTAAATAGTACACATTTAGAACGTTTGGCAGATCATTTATAGAAATTACGAATAAAAATGGTTCAAATAATAATATAATAGTAATGGTCGCATCTATAACTCCTTGAATATCATCACGAAAAAGTACAAACTGTGTTTTATTACTATGAATGCACTAATTGAAAAAAGAAAGGAAACCTTTATCAATCAAAGTTTGATATCTGCATAGTATTAATTAATATGCCAAATGTTTCGAGAATCGTTCGTTTTAGACAAAACCTGTTTCATTAAAATCAACATTAATAGACAGCTGATTTTTAGATTTGTTTTGAGATCCACTGTTCCACAGAAAAGTATTGGAGAAGTAATTTAAATGTACAGTAGTAAACAATAACAGGTAACTATTACAAAAGTTTAATTATTAAGTGACCATTATTTAATTAATAATGAATATAACACTAACTAAACGTATACTGGTGTTAGACTACCCTAAATTGTTAACGATGTAAATTATAAAAATTGGGAATGCTACAAAAATTGCTTGTAATCAAACTATAAAACGATTCTTCAATCGATATGCTCCTGTATCTAATAGTTCAGTTACGATTATCTTTGTTTCGAGTTCAAAGTTTCTGGTAGTGAGTATTGCATTCACCACTTTCAAGTAACTGGTTATAGTTGCACATTTAAATGAAGCATAATCTACTGATCTTAATGAATGATATAAACTTTAACTTGTCATTAATATAAAACGATTTCCCATGCGATATGCTTATATATATCTAATACTTCAGTTATTATTGTTAACGTTGCGGTGAGACAATATTGGACATTGTAATGACGAGTAAGAATAAAAAGACTTCCTTTCCTTGTTTATGTGAAATCGTTTAGCGTAGACAATTTAAATAAATTCTCCTTAAATATGAACAAAGAAATTTGCCGGAAAATTAGATCAGGAAATATAATTAAATTTATCAGATGATATTAAATCATTTGTCAGAATAAATCTATATTTTTCAACTAGATATGATATTCTGCTCTGGTATAAGTACATTTAGCGTCTTAGTAAAATAACAGATTTACAAAAAAAAAAACTCCTTTACTATTTTAACCTGATTGATACGATCATGTTCAGTGGTTTTTTTATTGGTAGCCTTTTAATATTACACTAACTTAAATTTATCAAATTTGTTAGTATAATGTATACAACAAACTAAGTTATTTTTTGTCATATAAAGTTAATTTACAAACCTTAGTTGAATGTGGAAATTCGGCCCCTGTGCTTTCTTACAGTATTTTAACTGTATCTGGAAAATTATCAATACAATACGCAACTTTCTTTAGTTTCACTAAATTTCTGATTATAAAATACTATTATAACTACACAGCAAACAGCACATCGTGTTTATATAAAATGTATATTACACAAATACTCTACAATTCAGAAAAATCAGTGCACTAATTCACAGACGGAGACCCTTTATTTCTGATTGTGTCCAGTGGTATCTTAAAACAAAAAATTAATATTACTAAACTTTAATAACAACACCCACTGGTTACATACGCAACGCGCGGAATAAAGGAGGGATAACGTACGGGACTCATTACCCCGCAGTAGCCAACGATTTAATTAAAACAAACCAAAAACTGCCGTTTAAATCTAATCTATCTTTTAACGATCCTGAAACATTTAACAATGCACGCATGGTGGCGTGTTGTATCAAGGAGGCAATGAGGAAGGGAGTGTAGGCAGTTGTTTGTTTATATTCACGTTTAAATAAATATTTAATGATTCGATTTTAATTATGATTCAGTAAACAAAGAAATTATTTTCTCATATTTCAATTCAATTTGTGACTAATGACATAAACATGTATAATCACAAGTAAATGTACGTGTCTATATAATACACGTGTAGATTCTAAACAACAGCTATAATTAAATATACTCACCAATATTTCCAAACGTAAATATTTGTAAGGTATAATGTCTTATTTTACAATTAAATTTGTTGATAGTTTAATAAAAATTTAAATATGTTCAAATATACGTATTCCTATAAAAAAAGACTATTACTTTTGTATGTGCTTAAAATACTTGCCAATGGTGCATAATTGCTAGATTCATGTTGCCGGAAAATATTGTCAGTTTGTTAAATTTTTATCTCGATGGCAAGATTTCAAATTTTTGATCTTATTTTATATCTAGCTATAAATAAAGAATAGTTTAAATTGAAATATTCAGTGTGTAGGTTAGTTGCATAAAAATGTGTCATTCTACTTGTACTCCAATTTTACTCCATTTTACACGTAATATTCTTTATTAGCATGGAAAGTTTTTTAAACAAGGAAGAAGCTAGGTATGACAGCTAGTTAGTTATAATGTCCAGTAATTATAAGGCAAAGTAATTAAAAAATGTTAAACAAAATACATCATTAAAAGAATATGTTTTAAAGAGAGAAACATTATATTCATACACTTTTACTTAAACAAAAAGACTTACACTAGACATTCCACAAATTCAACGGACTGCTTTCAACCTATTCTAATTACAATCCTTTGGTTACTTGTCTCGTCCAATGCTTTATATGAACATAGTTGGATTTAGTTTTAGAAATTTGTCGGTGCATTTCTCAGTTACAAAACTTCTATTGTGTTAATGTTTCAGAAAATAATGAGCAGTGACCTGTTACTATACTGAATGCGCTGTATAATATCTTTGTTGCATAATGTTCCATTACATATTGGGGACTTGACATAAACGTAAAATTAAATATTTTATAGGTATCAGTTCAATGACAGACTATAGGCCTACGTTGCATCGCATAATCAAGTTATTCACAAATAGATAGTTTTGCATAGTATGTAGAATTATCTTGTTAAAACAGCCTTTTGTTAGTATAATTTTTTGTGACCTGTAATTTTTTAATTACCTTTACTAACAAATTACAGTAGGCCTACTATAAACATTATTTATGAGGCCAATCTTATACAATAAATGTTAAAACAGTGTAAATGCTTTGAATTAAGTTGAATACATAGAATTAAGTTAAACTTTTACTAAGTTGCAATACCTAGTTTGTAAAAGTTGCTAGTCAGAAATGCTCCAAGAACAATTAGCATACTTGCAGACACATAGTAAAAATTTACTGGTTTACAGTAATCATGTATAAGTAAGTAGTTATACTTTTATTAAGACTTATAAAAAAACCTTCTACATTTGTTGTATGTGTTTTATAATAATCACTGTATTAGTTGTTTGAAAATTTTACCAATTCATTCATAGAAAGGAAGAAAATTTATTATTCCCAGATGAACTAGAGGAAAAAATATATCCATATTATTGAGGCATTTTCAAGTAATAAAAACAAAATGGTTCACATTAAATAAGTTTAATGATTTATAGGTAATCCATGAAAAAGCTAAATTATATTTCCTCATAGTAATTCTTTAAAGGTCTTTTCCTAATAACTGTAAAAATTGTCATACACACAAATTTCATTTAAACCTCTACCTTCCTTAATTCAGAAACAAGAAACAATACTATTCCCATTACAACAAAACGCTTAGTGACCTTACATTTAGTGCCGTTTTAATTGGGTCTTAATGTTTTACTGACATATTTGTATAGCTAAATAAAAACTGTATAAATAAAAAAAAATAACTTTTTTATGGTCACAATTTTAATTTAGAAATATGTGTACAGAAAACACTATTGTAACTGTTTCTTTTCACAAGTTGTTTACGCCTCGTGAATTATTGCCGGAGATATATCCACCCAGTTAACGTTATCGCTCCTGAATCCGGGAAAACTGCGACACGTGCTGTAATGGCTTTTATAATGTCTTTCGTACTTCCTGAAAGAGATTGTGGAGCGCTGCAGCTGTTTTGTTAGTTTTCTCCACATTTCTTTAAAACAGATTTCAATTTGTAAAACAAATCCGTTCAGACTTGCTAAAATTAAAATGTTACTTAATTAATACGTGTAACTAAATTTAAATATTATCCGTAGTGTGACTTCGTTCTGCGTATGTTTATGGCGCGTTTCGAAACATAAGTTTTATCATCAGATAAAAAACAAAAATATTTAAATGTTCACAATAAATATAGTACACACAAATTTTTAACTCACAACACATAACACAAAACTGTGAAATGTAATTAGGGTAGACGTCTACTTTGATTGACGGTCGAACGACTACTGACTAAACCCAGTGTTTACTTTATGAGAGTCAGAGATTCTCATAGCCAAATCGTACATTATGTTAGAATGAAACTGTATCTGGTCGTTACGCAATCATTGGTTAAGTTTAAAGGTATGGAACTTTTAGTAGAAACAATGAAATGATACTGTATTCCGCACATAGTTTCTGTTAGTTTGTTCTTTATTATGCGTTAAGATGTCTAAATAAATAGGAAAACAAACTTATTATATTATAACATAAATTAATTAAAAGTAAATATAATTTATTGTTTTTAAATTTGTTTTATTGCACATTTTTGTTGCAGTTGTTTTGATGTTTTTGATGAGCTGCTAAATTTTATTATTCATAAGGAAAAATCCCCTAGGACATATGACTAGTGATATCCCCTGTGATATCGAGCTCTAAAGCTGCTTCCATTGCTTCCGTCAATTTCTATCAGGTCTGAAAGATAATTAAATAAAAAGTTTACTTTACATATTTTTAATATCAAAATCATGGTTGACTGTTTCAATAATATTTTGAATAATAATAATATAATAATTGAATAATAAAATATAATGTTTCTCTATACTGATATAGTATTTGGGATAAATTTTACTATTCTTTTATCAATTTCTATTTTACTAGCTCTTTAGGAAGTGTTAGGATAGTTGCGTTTAATCAGGTAGACTACCTTACTAACTTGGAAGATTCATAAAAAAATAATTAAAACTATAAATTACTGTGTAGACATTACTGAATGCATGTATAATTAAAACATTTCTAATATTTTCAAATAGTTTACATTTCTAAACCTATTTAATATTATTTCACAATTATTATACTTTTGTTTCATAAGTTAAATATATAATTACATAATATGGAAAAAGGAAATGCAATGTTTTTGTATATTCATTCAGTTTAATATTCTGGCCCCGGCCACTACAGCTGCAGGGGGAGTTACTGCCAAATAATTAAGTTCCGATCTTCATCTATACATTGAAAATGAAGTATTAAATCTGGTTGTAAGGAACTTTAAGAGAATCTTAAGGTAGGTATTAATTTATCATTTTTTACAAGGATGTGAACATTTAAAATTTTAGAAGTTTTGCGAGGAGGAGGTAGAACTGGAAATAAGGAATTTTCATTTCGTAAAAATGCATATAATCATTCATAGGTCATATGTTTTACTACAAGTGTTGTTTAGAGTAATAGACTATATATGCTAGCAATGTCTTAAAAAAATAAGTAAAATTTTATAAAGTTGTTACTACATAAAATTCTGTCTGCCACAAACTAATAAACAGATATATTAAAAAAAATTTTTTTTTTATTTCAAGTTAGGGACCGATAAATATATTAAATGTTTAATGAAGAAAAAATAATTCTTAATTATTTTATCTTTTATTTCTAACTGAACAGCTTTTTTTCAAACAGATCGGCAGAAATATCAAAGTTACATAAAAAAAAATACGTTAAAAAATATAATAACGTTTTACGTTGTTTTTGTTTCTAATGCAAGACATTTTAAAGTTACTTTTTAATTTTCCTTTGAACTGTTTGAAGCAATAAACGTTTATTTGAAATTACATACTCTATAAAAATGTGTGCTTTGAATTTGTTTTTATAACGTTGTACGTTGTTTTTGTTTCTAATGCAAGACATTTTAAAGTAACTTTTTACTTTTCGTTTGAACTGTTTGAAACAATAAACGTTTATTTGAAATTACAAACTCTATAAAAATGTGTGCTTTGAATTTGTTTGCAATTACTACAAAGACAAACAAAAAACAACAATACTGATATTAAATACATCATACAATACCAACAACGGTACACTAAAAAATAGACCCTTTGACCGGTTTCCAGAATGCCCCTTCAGTTTACTTACTCAGAAAAAAGACAGTCGCGTTAGAAAATTGTAATTTACATATCTATATTCCTATACAAATGTTACATTATTAAAAATTGAACGAAATTCAAATGTTATATATCTTTATCGAATATAGCTAGAAATATAAATTATTAGGTATTGGGTTTATTCGTATTAAGCGAAGGAACAATATCCAGGAGTTTCGAAACACAATTGGGAAACATTCTATGCAGATCGTTATTTTATATTTTTAAAGGACATTTTAGTTACTTTGATTTATAATATTTAAATTCAGGTTTGAATAGTTTGTAGTGACTATATTAAATCATTTTAAAATCTTTTGCGGATTCAGACAATTTTGCCTTCTATTTAACATAATACAATTAGCATACGTTGTTCAAAATGAGGCACTTGCCTCAAGATTATTTTAAAATCCCTTATATACATATGCAATGTGAATTCATTTTCAGTATCCAGGTCACTGATTTATTAAAAAAAAAGTTTCTTACCTTCTTTCCTTCCGTCACGTGACATCTTCTTTATATTCGTTAGTGACGCGTTTCGGGACTTTTATCCCATCATCAGACAAAAAATTACTCAATCGAGGTCGTCATACATTAAAATTAAATTACACAAAACACACATAGCACATTGCACGTTAAGGTGTACACCTTCTGGCGTCCTGAAACCAATTAAAATATGTACCAAAGGGAGATATATGAACGCATTCGAGGAGTACGAGATCTATAAGGCGTTCAAATCTAAAGATGCAAACGGCGAACACCAATTATTAAACGACCAGCTGAGTTTTGACTCGAATACGTTATATGATAAGGCGATAAGAATCCAAAAAACCCGCGGTAAGAACAGGTTCAGAGTGCGCTAGACAACAGACTGACAGTTGCCGGCCGTTCGCCAGAAGGTGTAAACCTAAACATGAAATGTGCTATGTGTGTTTTGTGTAATTTAATTTTAATGTATGACGACCTCGATTGAGTAATTTTGTGTCTGATGATGGGATAAAATCCCGAAACGCGTCACTAACGAATATAAAGAAGAGGTCACGTGACGGAAGAAAATAAGGTAAGAAACTTTATTTTTAATATGCAATGTCTTTATTTGCATTGTAAATATCTTAGTCTTTATTTGCGGATCTTAGTTATTTAGCAGTATTTCGCCTTGAAACTGTAGTGACCGTAGCCAGTACTCGATGGGCAGGAAACAACATATTTATTACTTATTGCTACAGTCTGTAATTAAAGATTGAGTTTAGTGAAATAAAGGATAATACTTAAAAAATAATATTAAGAATTGTACAGCATAAAATAAAATAAAATATTTTAAGGTTTTAATCATGTATGTTCTTAGTAAAGTTTAAACAAAAATTAATAATTTTAATTGTTTTATTTATAACCTAAATCTTCCAATTTAGTATGTCTACCTAATTACAATCGCATATATTTTAACACTTACTAATGAGCTGATAACATTCAAATTGGTAAATGACTTGTACAATGTTTGTAGTTTATATTAAAATAGAAATTTTGTTATTCCAATTACAGTCAATCATAAAAATTATATTAAATAAATATAATGTCAATTATTAAATAAATGTTAAAGTACTCATGGTGCACTTTAAAATTGATCAGAATACAGTACAACTCTCAAATAGTGTTAAGTTATTTGTTCAAACTGTCTATGTAAATATGTTAATATACGTACATTCTAATTTCAATATACAATTAAACGGTATAGTTTTAAATTAAAACTATTTATTCAATTAAATTTATGTTTGGATTTATTATAATTTGTTTGTGAAAATTACATTACAAAATATTCTATAAAACTAATATTTGGATTGATTTTGATTTATAACTCAAAATGAAAGTTTAATTATTTTTTTATAAACAGTCTACATAATACAATTTTTAAATAAATTATACTCAATATTGGTGTTCAAATTAGGTTAAACGTCTTTAGAAACTTATATATTGTTCACAAAATAAAAACAATATTTTTAATTCTGTATTTACAGAAGAAACACAACACAATTTATATTAGAAATGGTATTTTAGCCATATCATATTATTGCTGTTATAAAATTTTTAGTTACGATTGGAAAGTATTTAAAACAAAATTTTTATATAATAACAACACACAATTCTCATCTACAAACGTTTAATAATCAAACTCGTTTCATCGACCAAGTAATACATCTTCAGTAATACATGAGCTGCAACTAGTACACACCTCGTTTTTTTTTTAAAGTTTGTGAGTTAGAATTATATGTACTAATGTTATTGTGTAATATAAATGTCATAGGCCATTAAAGAAGAAATTCCTTCCTATGGTGAAATATAATTTACGTAAATACTATTACCATATAACTGGTATATAGAATCACTTTTATGATATGCTTTACTACTTCCGCATTTTACCATTTAAACATATTATAGATATGAAGAATGAATTCTGTTCAAGTTAAATGTACTTTATTATATATGCTACTTTGCAGAAATCCACATACACAAAAAAATTCCTTGTATACAAAATGTTTGTTTTCGACTTCCAAACGTGAAAATATTTGTATTAATTATTTTTTGTAAATAAGAATTTTAAAAGTTTGGCTATCTTAAAATCACTATTGTAAACTACCATTCTGTAAATGTTAAATTATTTAAAAAGATTTTATATTTTTGTAAAATAGTCAAAAACATAATTTTCAGTTGAATTAATTGCTTCAAGGCAGAGAAATCGGAAAACCTTGTATTATTTATTGATTACATAATATTGTAGATTTCTCAAAACTTAATAGTTGATTGTCAACAACGGTAATCATTTTATTGATTCCCCATGGTCAGCCATGTCAAAGCTCACTTCACACACAAACTTTCAACTATTTATTGTACCGTAGTATTATTGAACTCTTATTTGTTTATTATAGAGATAACGTACATACATTTATCTTCTTGTGTAATTTGCACATAAACAATGTGTTTTAAATAAATACGTCATGATTTTTACATAAATTTTGAAATCTTATTACTTGAAATACAAACTAGAAGTGTGTATTTTCCTTAGTTTAAAATCATAATTATTTTTCGTTATTTGTTTAGACGAATTTTGTTTGAAGGCATGGCACTCTTCATTTTGCGTATAACTAAATAAATTTAGACACACATGTAAAATAAAATAAGTATGTATATATTTGCTATAGTTATGTTTAAATTTAGCTTTAAGATTTGATGCATAAACCTTTTGAAAAATGTATTCAGTTATTCAGTATTCAGAGTTTTTTTAATGAATTTTAAAAGAATAAAGATTGATTTCTATCAATTTTTAATATTTCTAATATTGCAGAGTTGGTCTTTGCATTATCAAACAAATTAAATTTTACTAGCCTGTATATTAAGGATGACCGTGTAAACAGCTAAAACGTTCGTTAAACATGTATAATATGAAAAAGCAATACAAATACAAACTATCACTCAAGATTTGTGTACTTTTAAATATGTCTATGAATATACATTGTGTATCAGAACGGGTGGACCGGCTTGTATAGCATTGCAACGAGTATACTTAGACATTTAGTTTAAACTGATAACCCCGTATTTTGACCTCAAGTAATTTTGGAAAAATATTTTCAACCCTCTAAAAACCCCCAAAAGGGTATTTTTGTGGGTTGGTGTTGGTTTTGGGGAAATTTTCAAATGTAAAGGTAAGTAGTGTTGTACCTCATCAAAATTTAAGTGGAAGTACTGCGAGCAGTTTATTTCTTTCAAAGCCATGTTGATTTGTGTATGGAACAAAATGGACGACAATTTGTAAGCTGTTCCAGGGAATTAACCAGTGAGCAGTTATTTTTTAAGCCTACTTATAACGTACACGAAAACTCAGTAATTCTAAGAAAAACAATATTGTCCTGTAAATTTTAAGCCAATAGAGAAATGAAAAAATTCAAATATGAAAAATGTTGATAATTGTAAGGGCTTCAATTTAATATGTAAGATGACCCACATTGCAATTTGAAAATTTTGAGATATTGACTTTTTAAACTTCTAAATTTGTAAATTTTGGGACCTGTTAAAAATGTGAGAAAACCTACCAAAATTAGGTATTTTTTAAAAGGTCGCATCTTTGTCAATGTACTTTAAAAATTGTAGCTGTTAAAAAAAAATTATTTCAGATGTAAAAAGATATGTTAACTTAATTTTGTATGACGTTTCGGGCCACCCTGTATTGACGGCGCGCAATATAAATGAAAAAAGTTTTAATGATAAGTGTACCGAGACCTTTAAAATGAGGTACAACACGACCTACCTTTATATTTGAAAATTTCCCAAAAACCAACCCCCACCCCTTTTGGTGCCTTTTGGGGCATTTTAGAGGGTTGAAAACATTTTCCCTGAATTCCTTGGGGTCGTAATAGGGGGTTATCAGTTTAAACTAAATGTCTAAGTATTCTCGTTTCAATGCTATACAAGCCGGTCCACCCGCTCTGATACACCCTGTATACAATAATCATTGCCTTACCTAATTTGTACTTAATCTCACCATTGATGATGTAAGCGTATGGTCAATTATTCCTACGATGGTTTTTTAATATATCTCTTTGTAGAGGCAGATATAATTAATTAGTTGCACTAATGAATACACTTCGTACTCTTTACAGTTAAATCTATTTATTTCACTTACAATATAACCATGAATTACTTACTTAAAATTTTATTATACTAAACAAAAAACATTTTAATTGGAATAGTTTTAATTTTTAAAACAAAATTAACCGAAAAGTGATTCTACAATTATTTTAGTCAGCTTGAGTATAGTGTAATCTTGTTCAAAATGACAAACAAATTAAAGTTTATTTTTAATTAAATTTTATCTTATGATGACGTTTTAATTATCAAGAATCTAGCTTTGTTAGTTTACGTATTTGTTTGAAAACTGATAGATATTAATTCAAAAAATATTATTATATTGAAATATTTTGTTGAGTTTTCCCTTTAAGCGGACCTTACACGATCAGTAATACTGTCATTATTTTATAATAATGACATTAATACTGACCGTGTAAGGGGGCCAAAACTGGAATGATGCCTAGTAATGACGAAAATCCGGATTTTCTGATTTTAAGTCGTCATTACTGGCTTGTTATGGGGGTAATGTCATTAATAATGATCGTGTAGGATACGCCATCATTATTAATGACATTACTCAGTTCATTGTTAAACATAGTCCCGTCAACATACGTACACAAAACGTACGAATACTGAAGAAAAGTAATGTCATTAGAAATGATCGTGTAAGGTTAAAAAGTAATGAAGGAGTAATGATGTAATACTTTTGATGGTAATGACATTACAGGTAATGACAGTATTACTGATCGTGTAAGGTCCCCTTTATAATGCCCAACAATACAGAAACAAAAACTGGTTTGTACTAAAGTTGTACATATACAAACAATAAGGAGACCATGATGGTACTCTATTATTTGGTTGCATTTCCTTCAATTTTGGGGAATAGCAATATGTCTTGTCAGTTTTTTTTAAGTTTTTTTATTTTTTGTATTTTTTATTTTTTTATTTTTTTTAATACAGAACCATATCATTTATTTTAACCTATTTTTATATCGGTGTAAAACTTTCTGGACTTGAAAAGCTGATTTGGTTAAAGAAGACGACCTATTTAATTCTAATTCTAATGATTTGATTGATATCCTTCTAATTAAGTTTAAACATAAAAGAACAACTTAAAAGTATTTTTAATAGCAAATACTTTATTCCCATTATGTACAAATAAATATTTAATATTATTTTATAAGTAAATAATGAGCTGGACTTGTGAGAACAATATAGATTAAATAAAACAATAACACAAAATCTCACAACAAATACGTTTAATAAATCAAACGCGTTTCAACCACAAAGTCGCCATCCTCAGTGATAAAGCTACAAAAGCCAAACTACAACTCTACAATTATTACAAACAATTATTTTATAAACAAAATTCATGAAAATATCCTAGAATTTGACAAATGCTATAAAGAAGTAACATAGAGAGGTTCTCAAGACAAGAAATCTGTCATAGAAAATATTATTGCCGTTTCAAAGTTTATCAGAATTCAGAAGTTATAACGTGAGTTCGCAGAAGATATTGTAAATAAATAAATGCATATTATAATTTGTTTAGATAATCTCGTATATCTGTCTAAGAAGTCGAGATATTAAGCCATTTTAATAACCTTTCTTCGATTCAGATTATTAATTTAAAATGTAGGAATTTAAAAAGACAAAATTTAATTTAAAAACAATAATAAACATAATATAATATATAGGGAATGTAGGAATTCTTATTCATTTAGTTTTGAAATTAATTGATAATAATAGTTGGGATTATGTTTATTTTTCAATACAACAATAAAAAACTCAACTGTTTGTGATTTATTAAAAATATTAAAGATACTATTTAATGTTTAACTTTTAAATACAATTGCGTTTAGTTAAAATTGTAAGAAACGCTTAGTTTCACTGTTACCTAATAATGTCTATGGCTTTTATATTATAGTACGTGATCTGATCTTGTATTAATTTATTATTTGTGATTGGATTTATAACAGGGGGTGCAAAGTGGGTGAGTGTTTAAAAAGTAACTCTAAAACCTAACCTAACTCTAACCTACAAAAAGTCGAGTAAGTTAAAACAAAGTTACTTGCGCTATGCAATGCTCCGCATCCTTGTTTCCAACAAGTAAAGACAATAAACAAACGAATCATATCAATAAAAGGGTTTTAGAGAGTTATTTTAACTTCCGCCGAAGGCAATATCTATATATAGGCCCTATAAAAGCGAAATACCACTCACTCACTCACGCACTCATCACGATTTCTCAAAAACTACCGAACGGATTGAAATGAAATTTTGGTATGTAGCTTCCTCTAGGGCCATAAGTGTTCACTAAAAAAGGGTTTTAAAAAATTGGAAATTTTAGGGGGGTTTGGGGGGTAAAAATTACTAAATAACGATTTCTCCAAAATTACCGAACAGATTGTAATGAAATTTGGTTTGTAGCTTCCTCTCGGGCCATAAGGGCTCACTAAGAAAGGGTATGAAAAATTTCGAAATTTTAGGAGGGGTTTGGGGGGATCAAAATTACTAAAATCATAATGTCAGATCTTTAATTATTATGACAATAGTGCTTTTATTATTTAGATCTATATATATAAAAGAAAAATACCACTCACTGACTGAACACTTAAAATGAAAGAATACAATTACGTTAAAAAGACTGAAAATACCAACCACCACGGGCAACGCCGTACGGGTCAGCTAGTGAATGTATTGGCCTAAAGTTACTGCTTGAAGTGTTGTCGCGTGGTTGCTGTTTACATTGGGCGCCCAATTTAGTCAAATATGTTCAAAAACGTGTCTATAACTAACCAGTAACATGTTCCAGACAAAAATTGGCAATCGCGGTATTTAGCGGCTATTGTTACAACGTGCCTTGTGGAAATGTAATTTATGAACAGATTACTTCAAACTTAGTCACGCATGGATCAGCCGGTAATGTGATTTGTGTTTGGAATTGTTAAATATTGAACGCGGCGCGGTTTGAATTTTGACATGGTTTTGATTATCCACCTTTGCATGCAAATTGCTGTGTCATTGTGAGTAGTCGTGGTGAAAACACTGTTTCGTGCAGTGTCTGTCTTTACACTGACAGCATAAAGACTTGTGCACAGTTTATTTAAATTTCATTCTGGTATATTTTAATTGCGTAAATAAATATGCACCTGTTGGAACGGACAGTAGTAAATTTAATTATATCAATACACTTTTAATTAAATAATTTAACAAAGCAATTTACAGAAGAAGTAACAACGCTGGAGACAAAGTGCAAATTTTCAAGGAAAGTTCCCCTTACTGTGTGTGAATGTAACTAAAACTTGAATTGTTACTATTTAGAGTTTCTTAATTTATAAAAAAAATACAAACAATGTACCATATATTGTAAATACAAACAATGCTTTGTGTATTGAAAATTCTCCCCGTACGGGGGTTGGCTTGCGAAGCACGCAATGCTCTGTGTGTTTAAAACTCTCCCAATATGGTGGTTAACGTGCGAAGCACGCAATGCACTGTGTATTAAAAATAATCCCAATACGGGGGTTTTCGTGCAAAGCACGCAATGCTTTATATATTGACAACTCTCCCAATATGGTGGTTGGATTGCGAAGCACGCAATGCTCTGCGTATTGAAAACACTCACAATACGGGTTTTTTTTTTATTAAGAGTGGACAAATTATCAACCACAAAATGACTATAAGAATACATCAAATTATGATAGTTCAGCATAAATATTAGTAATCAATTGAAATGGATAGTTACAATAAAACATGAAACTAAGGTAGATTAGTTCCGGATAATTTTGAAATATACCGGGTGTCCCACGAAGAGGTCCCTATTTTTGAATTAATATATTAGATGCACCGAACACTCTACAAACCTGACACTCAACAGTCCTAACGTACACATATGTAAAAGAAATACAACTGAGTATCAGTTAATTCTGACACATTAGGACAAAATGGCGGGATATCAAAGAAATAGTACCTTTTCGTTAAAATAGTTTTATTTGCTTAAATGTTACAACATAATTATTGAATTTTAACGATGTTACTAAGCACTAAACAACGTTAAGGAATTAAAGATATAAGTAACTCATAAATAAATTAAATCTATTTGATCCCTGAACCTTATTCAAACTGATGTCCATCGATCGCAATGCACTGATGACAACGAAATAGAAAACATTCATACGCTTTGCTGAACAACTCTCGAGGTATCAACAACAGTTCCTCTTCGATCAACCTCATTAGTTCATCGTCTGTCGCAATGTTATGACAGTAAAAATTCTCCTTCAAAAAGCCCCACAGAAAAAAGTCACACCTGGAACTTCACCTGGTTACCTTTCCCTAAAACACCTTATTGCTTCATAATAATTTTCAAAGGCAATAGCCCAGGAACAACATTTCACTTTTTGCTCAGTTGAAAATGGCATGGTACATAAGACACTTTACAATGCAACTTAATAACAAATGCCAATGTTTATTACCAAATATGTTCATTTTGTGGATACACGCAGTCACCTGATAGATTTAAAATAGTCTAAACAGCTGTACCTGTTCCTATTTTAAATAAAAGTAGGTTTACCCTTAAAATACGATTGCTGATTTTGTTGTTTTTTTATTTTTCCGCCATTTTGTTTGAACAAAATCAGTAAGAATAAACTGATACTCAGAGGTATTTCTTTTACATATGTGTTAGTCACGACTGTAGAATTTCAAGTCTGTAGCGCGCTCTATACGTCTGTCATATCAATTCAAAAATAGGGACCTCTTCGTGGGACATCCGGTATAATGAAGAATAATGCACCATCATTTATAAATAAATTGATGCAGTAATTATTGATAACGAAGATTGGTATACAATATAGTTCAATACAGGAGAGTAGTGTAAAAATCACTCTGATGATAATAACGAGGTCATCGAAACGCACATCAGAATAAACATAAATTTCCATTGAACTGTTTAGTTATGGTTTTCTGTTTCTTGTTTAGAAGTTCTGGGTTTTATTTAATCAATATTAAAGAGAGCGCCATAATATGAATTTGAGTTTGACTTTGAGAAATTATTTCAATTAGATAGCAATGTATATCAGAAATATTTAAGGGTTTCAACGAAAAGTTCACTCTAACTAAAACGAGGGCAGTTTAACTTTATAAAAATTTTAATATTCTACAATAATAACAACATTATTAGAAATACTAACGTTTATCATTTTCGAATTCATGGAATGCATTGCAAGCAGTGTTGGTTAATTTCATAAATATAATACAGAATTCCTTATCAGTATTTTTTAAATTTTCTTTGCTTCAGTCTCTTATTGTTGACCTACTTTTGAACTGTCCTGACAGAGTACATACAGCAACAGATGAAGAACATACTTTAAAAGTTATCCAGTCTTCATTGGAAAACTCTCTAGACATAACCAGAGCAATTGCCCAAAGGCTGGACACTTCTAAACAATGAAAATTTTACACAATAACAAATTTAAAATATGGAAAATTTACTTCGTGCAGGAATTTTTATTTTTTTACTTTTATAAATTTTAAAACACTGCTATTTCTAAAATAAATAGGGTCAATTTTTTAGGTTGAATTTACGGCGTAATATTCTACTAACAAATACATTTAATTTTATGTATGCTGTCTTTTGTATGATTTTTTTCTAACTCCATCCATCCCCAGAAGAGATATCGGTCCACCGAATAAGTATAAAAATAATTTGTTTAGTGCCCAGTAACAATGTTCCAAGTTTTGCATCTCTATGTGAATGTAACGGATTTAATAATATTAAGCCTTCCCAGGACTTAAAACTCGCCCTATATAGATGTTCATAAATGTTCACATAATGTAACTCAATTTCAACATGTTATCACACGGATTGGAACATTTAATTAATAAATTAAATACGTACAATACCTGCTTTTTAGTCTTATCCAATCCTTAAATCACTATGTGATTACCCCTATTTCGGGTAACCTATGTACCCATCTTCAGATCACAGAAATAAATAATTCCCTTCATGAGGTCGTCAAAACATTAAAGTTGATACACAAAACAAAAATCACAAAACACGTCACGAAACACGTTAAAACACTTTCTCAAAAAAACACATTAAAAACATCGATTAGGCCTAATCACACTAACCGGTCAAGGTAAAACTTTTAATACGACTCATGTTTTATGTGTATTTACTTAAATTTTTTTACGACCTCATGAAGGGAATTATTTTTTTCTGTGATCTGAAGATGGGTACATAGTTTACCCGAAACCGCGGTAATCACATAGTGATTAAGGATTGGATAAGACAAAAAAGCAGGTATTGTACCTATTTAATTTATTGATATAATGTAACTATTCAATATCTATAGAACGTTACTTGCAAAAATATAGACGATGGGATGCATTCTCTTTTAACGATTTAAGAGAAGTGAAACTATCTACTATACCCTCACCCAGTCCATCTGACGGCCGTTATCATCTACACATATTTAACGCAAGCAAAACCAATTCGCCATCTTTTTTATATTTTGCTGTATGTATTTCCCGCCTAATTTTGTCACTAAACATAAAACTAAAAATTAGTTATAAAGTTATATCTGTTGTAAAGTCAAATTCAGCAAGTCAACGTTTAATTACTTTTCTAAAGATAAAAGAACTTTTATTATACCACTTTATTGTCTTGCAATTAATTGTTTATTACAGAGCGAGATTAAAAACATTTTATACCTAACGATAATTTTGATAATTAAAGAGAATTATGTATTTATTTACTTCTTTTATATTTAAATTTATGCGAATTAAAAATTGGATGGGTAAAGAAAGCTGAGTTTCAGATGGTTAAAATTTTATTATATTTATTACTAATTATATTTTAATAACTGTAGGCAAGCATTTGTACTCCATACAACTATATAGAGTTTTAAGTTATATTCTATCAAAGAGAGTCTTTTGGTTTACAGTGCTAAATTAAGTATATATTTTTACTTTGTTAAAACTCTCTAATTATAAAATCCATATGTGCTCCAATAACAAAGTGCAGCCTCAAATCGTCTTCTTTTGATCTCTTTTAGCACTTTATATTTTATTACTTTAAAATATTTCTGAACTCACCATCTTCAAAGGTAAAACCATAAAATTAAGAACAAAATATACTACGTAAATGTGAAATGCCTTGTTATATTAGTATGGATTTATCTTCTATTTCTTCCACCGACCATTTAACCAATAAATGGATACTAGAGAGGCCATCCAGCTAATGATACTAAGGCAACAGGTACTTGGAATAGAATTATGCACTAAATAATACATTTAAAATGATTAATTTGCACACCTCCTTACACAACGAGAGGGATGTTGTACCTGAGTTCTTACAATAGAAGTACTGTCTAGTACCAATCCGTCCTTCTTTCGGAAATAGTGAATCCATGCAAAAGCATAACTTTACACCATAAAAGTAGGTAAAAAGTCATACATTCGAAATCAAATAGCATTAATTGCAATTAAATTGGCAAGACTACCAATAACTTATAAATAAATTTTATTTTTTTAAATTGTAAAAATTTTTCGCTATACACTTTACCAGAAAGGATTAATTTAACTAAATAAACAAGAACCAAGATTGCATGAACATAATGATAACCTGTAACTTTTATGCCCTTATCTTAAGAAAAAAAAAGAATTTATGCCTTTGATTGCATATTTCACTTTCACTTTCATTTTCTACTCGAGGAGAAGTAGTGGCACATTCGGTGCCCCATTTAACGTAAAAATCTTTTTTTGGGGATTGGGTGGTAGGAGAGTTGAGATTTTGTAAATTGGTATTTTAAGGTTTAACCTGACTGTGTCTGGACACTAGATTTTGCAATGTTTTCCGTATTTTACATAATTTAATGAGACTTTCTTGAGATGTTATATACAAAAAATATTATATTAGATAGTTACGCACATTTTGTTTGTTTACAAGACTGTATTCCCCATCCGATTTCCAAAAAAAAACTACCAAAACGTAAAATAACGTACAATTACCCGGCTCAAATCCACGTAGTTGATTTTACCATTTGTACAGCTTCTGATCTGGGGCCACAAAATTGAGATGTAAACTCTCTAAGCGAATTCGTCTGGTTCGAGCGGAATGATAAAGCGCTTGCTGGGGCTGGAGGCTGAGAGGCAAACACATTCTACTAATTCATTTCGTACACATGGCATTTCTTCAATGCCTTCTTTACTTGTTACTAAACAAAAATAACTAACCGAACACTCCTAGGCTGGTTTTAAAGTAATAAGTAAATCAAAATATGTTTCTTAATGTATATTTTCCCATAAAACTGTACTATTATGTCAAAGTTCAAATCCTACTTAGTATATTCTATTTTCAGTAATTTTATTAAGTTGTAATCAATTTAAATTGTGTTATATTTATCCACTATAAACAGTTTAGCAACTGATATCCACTACAATTAATTTTGTATGCTTGGCGTTTTTTTTTATCCAGCAAGACTAATAAAGACGTGGCGTCTGTATGTAGGCAGTACAAGTAAATCCAAATGCAGTAACTAGGTTTGAACTCGCATAACAGTGTTGAATTTACTAATACTAAATCTCTTTTAAACGAACCTTAAAATTAGTTATACAATATTGTAATGTTAATATAGTCTAAAATAAAATTATATAAAATTATATTTTAATTTTTTTAATCTAAATGAAGGTTAAATTGATGATTTCTTTAACTAAGTTCAGTTATTTGTAATAAAGCTTCGAACATGAACAAACAAGCGACACACATTTTTTGCCTTTTTAAATATTGGCACAGACAAGAAAATATATTTATAGTAGAGAAGATTTAATAATTTCATTTGTTAAAATCCAAAGTAAATTGTTCACCATATTGATAAAACTTAAAGAGCAGGGGGCAGATTTGGTTCATGGAACATGTTAACAGTGATGACTGAAAAATTTTGTTCAAGGATTGCAAAGACCATCGCAGTAAATAGTAATATTGCTCCTCTGGATGATTTTTGAAAATTTCTCCTCGACTTTATATTTTTTGTATTTTGAGATAAAATAAATTCCTTTGTCAATTATATTTTTTCCTATGAGAAACATAAAGAATAATGATTTTAAGAAAAAGCAATTGAAATGATTACACCCGAAACCTAAAAGTTAAAAGAGATTTAAATTTTTTCTACAGAATAAAAAGTAACTATATAATTTTACAACAAATTTAGAAGCAATAAAAACTAAAAAACAATGTATGTAGTAGTTACTAAGAAAAGAAATTTAAATGAAAGTATTTCAAATTCATTTATTGACAGTTATTCATGTACTTAGGTTTACTTTTTAACACGTTTTTATTAGTTCGGTTTCCGTCATGTCTGCCTGTCTGTCTGTCCGGGTGGAACTTTGCAAACGAGTTTAAACTAACTTCCCGATGAACTAGAGACTTGAAATTTTAAATATAGGTCAGAACTGGACGACAATACAATATTCAATCGGAGTTCGGTTTCCTTCATTCTGTCTGTCTGTAGACTGAAAAGCAGAAAATAATTAATTAAATAAAAAAACTATTTTTAATATACCACGATTTTAAAACGAGCTAAAAGGTATAAAATAATTTTCCGTGAGCGCGTCTAAAATTCTGAGGGCGAATGTTTAGGGGCTATGGAGATATTTATAAGACATGAAGATTAAAAAACGTGGGGCGCAGCCAGTAGATACTAGAAGTAGATAATCCGGATAAATTCACAACCAATTTCAGTGCATTGGAAATGGGATTCTTTAATGTAATTTATTCACGCCTGCTTAACTATCATAGGTTGCCTGCGCCCCACATTTTTTTAAAAAAATTTGTATTAAGGGTATTAATTAAGTTACATGCATCAACTGCATATGTACATACAATATTGTTGGATTTACTATGTTGGTATAGGATGCCGGATTGAACAAACCAATTATTTCTTGTTTGTATAACGGATGTATAATCAGTTCTTGGAGTATTATCCGTTCCTCCTGAAACACCCTGTATAACTGACATTAATAAGTGTGCCAAGTAAAGCAAAGTAATTATCTACTTCTAGTATCTATGGCTGCGCCCAACGTTTTTTAATCTTCAAGTCTTATAAATATCTTCATAGCGACTAAAAATTCGCCCTCAAAATTTTAGAAGGGCCCACGGAAAATTATTTTATACGTTTTAGTTCGTTTTAAAAACGTGGTATATTAAAAATTGTTTTTTTTTATTTAATTAATTGTTATTCATCGTAGTTAAAAAAAAAATATATACTCACTGTTTCGGCGCCACTTTAGGCCAGCACCCGAAGTTATTGCCCTGACAAAGATAAGAAGCATCGGATAGTAATTATAATACTTGTTATGGTGAGAACTTCTATCATACTTTTGATTCAATCTTTTGAAATCAATACCATGTTCCGTTATTTTAACAATACGCCAACTTGTTTCTGTGTTGATTACGTCCTTTAAAAAGGCTAATATATACAATTCAGTTATATTAAATACCTAGAAAATACGTAAAACATTTTGTCGAAAGATTTAAATGGCCTAGAAGAATAAAAAAAAAAAACATGAACAAATTACTATATACAAGACATAACCGAGGCTAGAAGAGCTCCGGACTGAAGTACCAGACCAGGAACTCTGGATGAGGATTAGGTTTTATTCAGTATCAGTCTGACCCAAGGCCCGGGGATACGTCTGGGTGAAACTTCTCTTAATTAAACACATAAGTTTACAACAGTAATAATAAAAAACAGAAATCAAAACTATTGTTTTCGTATATATAATGTTTTCTCAAGAGAAGATAACTTAAAAAAGTATTAAATATCAACCCTTTTTTACGCTAAAAAATATAAAATTCATATAATTGTTAGTAAGTAGCCTACTCCAAACTGCTTATTAGTTACAAAGATAACAAATTTGACAGAATATTCGTTTTCACTTTTTTTCTTTTGAGACTACAAATTGTTTGCCGTTATCTTCGCCTAAGAGTCATCACGCATGAATGCTATTCAAGTTAAAATAACAATGCATAATGAACAATATAACAAATAAATTGCAGCACTTGACTAAAAGTAATTAACAATAACAAGATGAGAAACTAACAATAACATAAAAGGCATTTCAATTAAAATCATTAATTGTATAACCAAAGTAAACTTTATATTAAAAACTGTAACAACACAATAAACTATATACCAACACAAAGAAAACTATACAGGTAAAAACAAGAAATTCCATAAATGTACTTTATTTATATACATTTTATTTACTGCATATTGTTTTTACTTTATGGTAATTAAAAATTCTAAGTGATAATTAAATTTAAAGATTAAATTTTTCTGTGAGTTTTTTTTATATATAATTGTATGATTTGGGACTTCCAGAAAAACCAAAAATCTATCAATTGGTGAATAGTGTAGGAAAAATATAAGTTTTACTGACATATCTTTAAAATAAATTATACTAAATTGTTCTCTTATAACATCTTTATGTAATATATTACATTTAAGTTTATCACACAGAGCCAAGTTGCTAATTAAAACTATTTATTATAATACAGGCAAAATTTAAAACGTATTTTGTCACTTTTAATTACTTGCTAAATACAGTTAAATATTAATTTGATAAGTTAGTTAAGTTAGAACTTTGTGAACACTGATTTAAGTACATTTTGTTTACTACTTTGTGTGGATATAAAAAGTTTAAAATAGTACATGTATGAAAATTCTTCGTTTATCTCGTCAGTTGTCTGAGTTTTTAGTTAAAGTAACTAACAATTTATCGTGACTTTCAATGATTAAAATTGGTTTTTAACTTGTTAATGATTTATAATTTAACGTACACTAAAAACAATGACATTTTGTTATTTATTGAAAAACTGAAGCGTAGCAGAATTTTAGTATTTATTCAAACCAATCTTCTACAAGTTATGTTGAAATGTACATTTATTATTCAAAACTGTGACAGATCTATGAGATTTATTCTGGGTCACAGACACACTAGTAATCTACCAGCACGTATGCAATGGACAAACAGTCTATATGCACTATGTGTGCCTTAAGGTACTTTAGCTACGAGCTTAATTTGTATTGTCTAATCTGCTTTCAAAGTTAACATTTTTTGCAATTTTATTAGACACATATAAAGTAGCGATAGCAACACTTTGGTTGTGTAATAAATCATAACACATTTGAAATAAAATTAACTACTTTCGTGCTTTGTAGTACTTTGAATAATTGAAAATAATAACATCCACTAATATTATATGATCAAAATAATAAGTGCGATTTGTATTTACTGTCAAATTGTTTTTTTATTTTATTTTTTTTTATTAATACTTTTGAAGTAGTAAATTACCTCGTAAGATGATATCTCAATATACGTGAGTGTACATAAATAATTTATTCTGCTTTGTAACTGATGGAATATTGTCTTTGATTTAAACCATTAAGCACCCCGGCTACAATTAGGGCAAATCAAATAAATGTTTGTGAAGTTGTAATACTAAAACAATACGAGTTTTAGATTGTGATATCACATTGGAGTTTTCAACTAAAACTAATAATAATAATAATGATAATAAATCAAAACATAAATACATATAAATAATAATAAATTAATCATATCAAATTAATGACTGTCAAAAAATAATTTATCAAGAGCTATTGTAAAATCATCTTTAATCAAATTAGAATTAATTAAATGTTCAAATATAATAGATTTTCATGATTTATTTTTAAAATGTATTTGTATGTGTCGTTAATTTTAAATCTTTTAAACAAATTAAATCGAACTTTTACTTTAATTATTTTAGAATAACTGCTTCTATTTTTATTTTTAACATTTCTGTTAACCTAAGAAAAGTAATTACATTACTACATTTACATGTAATTTCATATATTTCCACTGTCTATTATTTTGTAATCCGAGTTCATTATTTAGAGTTCTTTATATTGACATCTCAAATAAAGAACCGTCGGAACTGAATCAATATTTGCGGATATTCTATACAAACCTTTGTTCATCCTTTGTAGTTTATATAAATAACGTATTTACAAGTTATATACCGTAAGTGTATTACAAATTTACGAATAGCTATTGTTTAATCACTACTTAGATTTTATTTAAATAAATTGGTAAAGACTTAGCTATATAGTAAACATATGGTAAAATCAGGTGTCTATTTTTTATAAAAAATTTAAAAATGATTCCAGAGTACCTCTCTAAGAAACCCATGTGGAATTCTAGAGGCTATAGATTTAGTATATACAGAATCTTAATATGCAAGGATAAACAAACATAGTTTTAGAATAAACTATTTCACAGTAATTCCACTGAAGGAAATGATTCATACTTTAGTTTTCAGTATGTTCGTGAAACAGACACAATATTAACTCTTGAACGGTAATACCGACATTATGTTTTGTGAAATCAAATAATAATAATTTCGTTTACGTTATTAAATGATTTGAATATAAAAATTTTCCATAATTGTGGTAATAATGTGCCAATGTGTTGCATATTTCAAGATTAATTAATAATTTATATGTATTTAATTATAACCCGTCGCCCATGAAGTCACAACTTGAGACTTCTCAGCGTCAAACTGCTCAAATTGAAGTGTATTAAATATTACACCAACTAAATATCATAAGATCCCAATAAATCAAAAACCATTGGACAGGAAATGATTTAAACTTTATTTTTTGTATTATTTTTTTTCTAAAACTTTTTTTTACATATTTAATCATCGTTTAAAAATTGTAGTTTTCTAAAAAGCTATTGCTGCTCGAGAAAACACAAAGAACTTACTCAACTCTGTCGCATCTCTAAGGCTCAATATCGTTGGACAAAATTGTTTTGAAAATAATATAAAGATACCTTTAGATTCGTCAGTATTTGAACTTTCTAAAACTGCCTTAAAATCAGTAGTCACTTATATATAGTTTCTAAAATTTTAGGTTTTCTTGCAATTGGGCAGTTTTTAACCGATTCTAAAGCACATTTTGCCATCGATATATCTGTTACTATATTTGTAAAGATATATTTATATGAAGAAAAAACTACAATATTTCGTTTCATGTAAAGTAAACCACATTTAATGTTAGGATTTTATTCGTACAGTCCTTTGAAATACAGACTTTTGTTGAATTCAATACGCCCAGTTCCCAAGCTCTATATAGTCTAGATTCTATACACACAGGATATGTATAGGCTTGATCCGCGAGAAATTTTACTTTTATTCAAATTTTGTAGAACAAGTAAAACAATGTGAAAGAAGTTTTTAAAACAAGATGTTTTAAGTATACAGTTTAATTCTATGATTAATTATCTACATTTTGGCATAGTGATATTTCATTTTTGAGCAAAGCATATTTTCATCAATAACTATTCCAACTAGGCATAGTTTATTTAGCAGTCTTGCAGTCGAAACATGAAAACTGACGTTTAAAAAAAAGATATTTGAAATTGATATATATTTTTATACATTTCTATTTAGAACTAAATTACAAAACTTATGTGTTTTAAATTTTTGTTTTTTTCTTTAAATGTAAATATTTGTTGCTGTGTAAATTAATATTAAATTGTAAACAATTTGAGTTTTTTTAAGTAAAGACAAAATTATGACTTTATTTAATAATATGAAATTGCTTAATTCTTATTTTACATTTTGTTGGTGAATTCTACTGCACTGTCCAATAAAATCGTTTGTACAATAAAATTCAATTAGTAAGCCTTTAAAATAAATTATGTTTTCAAAATATGTTTTTCTATAGTAGAAAGGTTTTAAATTAATATAAACAAAATCATACTGCGTTAAGAATTGTAATTTCTGAGTTAGTAGCAAGAGAATATTTCGCTCCGTAACATTAGGTATGTTGGACAAAGCAGCTGTGACACCAATACTCTAAAGTAAATTACGGAAATCAATTCACTGTACTGACAAATAAACCTGACACTCTACATGTTTAGGCTTTCCACTGAAGTAATTAAGGTTTATTACCATTCGTTGGTTTGTGGAATGAGAGAAGTGGATAAACGTACAACCGGGACTAATACAATTAATTACTTTACCAATCAACCTGCTTGACCACTCAATTTACACTCGATTCCCCGTTCACCGTGCAGTACAGGTCTTACGGGAGAATAGACATGCTACTATCATTACAGAGAACATCACGTTTATTGTTATGCGAGTTGCGTCAACTGACCGATCGTTGCATGGAGTTGATTTTTTTATTTGTCTAGTACCGCTGAGACTGTCGTATGGATAACATGGCTTATGGGCGCTCTGTACTGCACGGTGAACGTGGAATCCAGTGTAGTTAAGGCCAGATCGTATATAATAGTATATGTTAATGTAAAAGAAGTATATTAACATTTTCACAAACATTGCAAAAACAAGTAACTATTCACGATCAATTTGGAATTACCAATTACACAAAAATATTATACGAATTATTTGTGATAATGTTATTAACAAGTTTAAATCAAAAATTGTTATTGTATTTCTAACTTTTAAGGAAATTTATTTTTGGATTAAATAATTATTTCTGTTTTGGAATCTCATGTATTTAAAAAAAACTTGTATCTTTCTAAAAGGATGTAAAACTATTTTTCAAGTTAGTGATGGAAGTTAGTTTTTAGTCTGTTATTAATAAACTTTATAATATAAGCAATTTACTTGTTGGTTTATTGTTTACAAAACTATATTATTATGATTAAACCACTGTTGCGTTTTGAAATGACCAATACTATTTAATATATGTAACAGAAAATTTTGTAGGAATGTTTCTCACTTCCACCTATTTAATTACAAATGGATAGACAAATATAAGACAATATATAACAAAAAGATCCTTATAAAAAAATTTAATGTGAGGACAATAAATTTATTTATTTTTAGTCATAATTCAAATAAAACTTCTATGCCTAAATGATATGATTGGACTAAAAAGTTTTTTTTACAAAAAATAACTAAAATATAAGCTAAACTTCGCAGTAAATAAAAGTATAAACATCATCAAACTAGTTGAGTACATTAATTGAGTATCAAAATTGTATTCATTGAAATATAATCATAATAAATATACAATCTATGTGTTGTGTAGTTTGTTTCGTTAACACCATTTCTTTCGCCTTTTGTGTGGTTAAAATTGTTTAAATGGTATCGACGTTTTAAAGCATGTAGAGTTAAATAGACGTGATTTAAAGATTAAAAAATCCTAACATTCCAAAGACTGTTCTTTCTTGAAGTAATAATATATTATGATGTCAACTTATGACTTTTATGCACATAACACATGAAATTCATCGAAATCAGAATTGAAATGAAATGAAATTAATTGGGTTCCATAATTGCATCACAATTTATTTATTATTTTTATTTTTACAGGATATTTATAAACTTAATCAACATTAATAAATAATCAAAAAGTACAATAAAATAAAACATAAACTCCTATAAGAGCGAGTGTAAGTACGTACGTACGTGAGTAACATATGATATAACAGCTGATCTCACCCATCATATCTGTACTATTTAAACAAAACCCTGCGTATATTATACTTTTTGGGGTTATGTATACAACTTCAATCATTATAATTTCTTGTGAAATAGATTTTTTTAAATATAAGTTATAGAACTAAATCCATAAAATGTTATAAGATTTCCTTTGTGTTATACAATTAATATAAATACAACCTTTTATCATCTATATATATTTGTTTATACAAATTTAAAGAAATACCTATTTGTTTAACTTCGGAAACATTAGTACATGTTCATATAACATATAAACATATTCGTTTATTACTTTATTAACTATTATATTAATAACTTCTAAATCATGTTACCTATCAATATGAAATAAAAAGCAATTAAAAGATAATATTATTACCTTTATTTAGATAATATGTAATAATTTATATAAATACACAATTTTAACAAATAGGAATACAGTTTTATGATCCTTTTAATTGTACACATTTACCGAGTTAGAAATCCCCGTCAGCATAGTTACGTAGCCCTAAATAAAGTCAGTTGTTCTTAAATACGACTTTTCTTGTAAATAATGTATTTCTGATATGTATCTAATTGTTAATCTACCTGGGATTTTTCGCGGGGGCTTACTATTAATACAATAAAACGAAAATAATCAATACTACACATACTATATCCTAAACCTATAATTTGAGAATCTGAGTTACCTCGAAGTTAAAACCCTGTTTTAGAGCCCAACCTACATTATACATATTTGTTTTAAAACCTTAAAGCAAGTATAACGTCGCCGGAACAAACTACCCCGAAATCACAAATAGGCCCTTTGTAACAATAAAATTATTTTATTATGGCTTTATTCTCAAGCACACTAATCCGGTTTAATCTATATACAATCATACACAACATCCTTTCACACACACTCACACTTATTACTCTAAAGAACCACACCACCCGAATTTACACATTTAAAGAAAAATTCTACCGTATATTATTTTGATTTATTAAACATACTTTGACCAATTCACAGAATTTATTAAAATACGTACATAATTTAATGTCAGTCGGAAATTAAAAAAAAATATGGTGCTACATTTAAAATTTAAACAATTTCATGAATATTGTTAACTTAGGTTTGGAACAACGATATAATTTTTATTTCTTAGCCTTGCTTTTATGGGGTCGTAATTATATAATTTTGGTTGATTAGGAGTGCGTATTGGTTGATGATTTCTGTTTGCAGTTCCTGGACAACAGCGTTGCAGCCCCTATTCACAAACCTCACTGGGTGCTACATAACGAAAAGATTTGGCAAGCTGGTGTAAAATTTATCAGAGGTGTTAAGAGCTAAAAGGAAAATGATTTAAATAGTTTTACGAGTATGTGGAGAAAATGTTAAGTCAGGGGTAAGGAGGTTTAGCAGTAATAGTGTCCATAGTGAAATTTCCCTTCTAAAAAAATAAACAATAATAATCATTTATTAGACTAATTGAAATAGCCTGAAATAATGTGTCAACGATCCCAAAATAGTTCAACTGAAGACAGAATATGATTAAAGACATATTGCGAGCTACAGCAGATTAACGAAATTCTTCTGTACTGTCGCAATCCTTCAAGATCATGCTTCGAAACATCATCTAGCCACTCATCACTAACATTCTTCCCTAGACCTAATCTATCACTTTCCACGAGGGTTACTTACTCTCATTATTGCCTTTAAAACAAAACCCTCTACACTGATTCAAGTTAAAGACATTCAATCACAACTTTTTGCCAATACAATGCAATAACGGTAACATATTGTTTTCCTTGACTCTGTTGTCATCTCTTTAATTTTATTACATGAAAGCACTACACAAATACACATTTGTCGTTCCCTAATGATTTTACACCCCGGACATACTTGATCCAAGGGAAAGGGAATAAATATTCATAAATAGTTTTGTTATTCCTCTCATTTGCAAAATAAAACAACACTGACCAGTAAAATACAATGGTCGTAGTGTAGGTCTACTCGTATGGACTTTATATTATGCCATGCACTTCTTTCTCGTCTAGTATTTAATTCTACAAATACTTGATTTTAGTAAATTTAAAAGCTAAACAGTTTGCTTTTCTATATTATGGAGTCATTAAAAACACAAATAAATTATAGTTTTATTAATGACCAATTTTTCACAAAATTGTGTTCGAATTTATATCCAACGTTAAATGTTTAAATAGCTTAAATAGATGTTATAAATGTAAGGATGCTTTTTTCATAGTAATTCATAGAACATATGATCAACAGTATTGAAGTTAGTATGGAAAGTCAACTTCACGCAATCCTAATGCAGCAAGCAATTCAGTTTAGGGGTCGGTATGAAACAATCTTTACGGTTTGTTAATGAAAGACAATTTAAAATAAAAAGTAAAGTACTTTACTTTATTTGTTTAATTAGCTTCATTGTATGATACAAACAAATAAATAGACCTAAGGAATTGTTGGAAAAAAAATTAACTTCGTTTTAATAAAAATTTCTTATTTATTTGGCACTCTAATCATACATATGGTTAAAAAATATTTCGTTTATGAGTTAAAAGATGACTTCAGTACAATCTCTAAGTTATTCTATCAATGTTTTACTTAATCAACTAAGTTAATCAAAAACAATAAACAGCTTAGTTGAGAATGTTAGTTATTTGATTATACATTATGAAAAGTTGAGCTTCGAAAGTTTATTCTACTTCAAATGTGTTAATAAATTTTATCCAGACTTCAAAAAGAACAATAAAGCCATAAATTGTTATCTTAGAAAAAAGTTGTAGTAGGTCAGCTGGTAGGCTGGCACTACATTATTCTACCGTACGTACTTTGTTTTGTTATTTCCCACTAACATACTCTGATACTTCAAAAAATTCAAAGTCAATCTATAACACAGTAATTTTAATACCTTATATGAAGTTTATAGTTACGTCAATTACATGTTTGTCTTATAACTTTTTTTCATTTTAATCTTTGTAGGATCAATTAAAAACCAAAAAAAATTAACCAAAAATTGGAAACACAAAATCAACTTTTTAAAGTGTTGCAAGAATGTATGTTTCCAACATAATACAAACAAGGTAATATATCACGTAAAATTGGACTATGAAGTGACTCTGAGTAACGTATACAACTTCCCTTATGAAATATTTTAATATTAGGATTAAAAAAAAATATTTGTATTTAATAAAAGTGGGTTTTCAGTTCATTTATGTAATTTAATCTCGTTTTTTCCTCAAAAAATTAATTTATTTGTTTAAAATAAATTTTACACAGTAGTCCTCCGAGGAACCTCTTGGTCATCCAAGGAACTAGATAATCCTTCGTCCTACTAGGGTTAGTAGTTAAATTATGTGTGTGTTTAAGAATGGCGCAAATCTATAAAAAATCTAAGTAAAACTGAGTTTTGTCAACCATAGTTAAATAATATGAGATTAATATTTATAATGCAATTACATTTTCAATAAAGTGTTATGACACGGTAAAAACAAGATATTCACAAGGTAGAACCTCGGTCACCACCCACGTCCCAATAATCAATACAATGAAAGTTACAAGAGGTCAAAGGTCTGTGTGTATTGTGCAATATACCGTTTGTAAGTAGAAAAGTAATTGTTAAAATTTAGAAGTTTTCAAGCATAAATAGATTTGTTTCTAACAAGTTTTCTATTTTTAATATTGTATTTTATTATAATATTAAATTAATTAAAACAAATATTTATTTATAAAAATTACAGTATTTAAAATTGTTATTTAAGTTTAAATCAAGCTTCACGTGTATTTCCTGCCTCGTTATCTCATGCCTTATTTAACATTACACTTCACAGGAAGCTGCAAAGTAAAGTGATGTTTCCTCCTGTTTGCATCGACCGCAGAGTTGGTAGTCACTCTTCCCTACAACCGCTAAATATATACAGAGTATATCCTATCAACTAAATTTATCAATCACATTTCCTATTCTCACTGGTACTTTCACTATTACTTTTGATTTTCTATATCCTCTATCTCTCTTACATGGCTCTAACTTTAAACAGTTACGAATGAACGTTTACGCTGTAGCATTGTCTGGGCTCACAAAAGGTAATATTCCAGCCATCGCTAGCTTGTCCGCGTCCTCAATGCTCTGGATTATACATTCTATATGCATATATACTTAATTATATGCATCATTGACTTAAACAAGCTATCAGTGCAGTTTATCCCTTTTGCACCAGTTTGTGAAAATGAATAGTAAAATGATACCAACAAAAACTTATTTAAACTTGGTCCTAAAATTGTTTGATGAAAGAGCCAAAACTATCCAATTTTGCTTTTACGTTAACGTTTAAATTTCTAATACGTAATATATGTATTTATTTAACAATTTAAAATTAGTTCCATTAAGCCATAATGCAATGATTTAGACAACATTACTAGGTGTAATATAAAGGATAATACATTAATAATAATATTAAATATTAGCTTTTATTGGTCCGTCTTGTGACTTTTTTGGTCGTTCGAATGTTACGTTTCGGGACCGCAATCCCATTGTCAAGTACACTTACACAATAAAACACATAACACAAGTTTAAAAAACACACACAAAAATCACAGTTACAACACTTTTAAAAACTTTTTAAAAACTTAATTGTGCCGGACAATTAATTATTCGGCATGTAGGTCGTAGTGTGGTCTATGGTACAATGTCGTAAACTGTCAAACGAAATGTAGTAGTTAGAAAACCGGTTTAAAATAGCCTAGGGCTGTGTCATATAAACTATTACTTTTAAAATCCAGCTGATCTTTTAATAAGTTAGACGGATTGTTATTAAACTCCTCATAAATTTCGAATTCTTCTAAAGCGTTCAAAAGTCTACTTTTTTGAAAATATGAAGTGGAACCAGATTTTTGTCGAAATTAGTGTATGAATGATTATTATCAATTAAATGTTGAGCAAAGTTAGATTTTAATTTATGCTTGTTTTTATGCGGCAAGTGTTCATTAAAAAGGTCTTTGAATGCCCTACCCGTCTGTCCCACATACATACTGTCACAATCATCACAGTTGATTTTCTAAACACCCGACTTCTTTTCGATTGGAATTACACGTTTTTGTCGTAATAATTTCTGAATATTATTGTTGGTGCGAAAAGTGACGTTAATATCATATTTCGTCAACGTATTTTTCACCATATGCGGAACGGCATTAGAATATTCCATGGATACGAATGTTTTATTTTTATTCTTAGACCGTGTGATGGGGTTTTGTTTATTTCATATATGATTATGCAATAGTTTATCAATCATTGATTCGTGGTATCCGTTCGCTTGGGCTATATATTTAATGGTTTCCAATTCATCGTTGAAGTCGTGTTTATCCAATGGTATGGTGAGAAGGCGGTGTATGAAACAGTTGTATGCTGACATTTTTTGTGATATTGGATGGTGTGATGTTGCATGAATGGTGGTATCTGTAGTGGTAGATTTTCGGTAAATTTTTTATTTGAGTTTATCATATTCCTCGGCCATAGTAAAATCAAGAAAGTTTATTTTATTATCTATTTCGGTTTCCATAGTGAATTGCATGTTATGGTGGATTTTGTTGAGATAAAGTTTTAATATTTCCGCCTGACGTAAAGTGTCATCAAACACGAGAAAAGTATCATCAACATATCTTGTATAAAATAATATTTTTGTTTTATGTGGGTTGTGATCAGACATAATAAATTCGTTTTCTAAATGGTTCAAGAATATGTCCAACAAAAGTCCGGTCAGTGGTGAACCCATAACGAGACCCTCGTTTTGCACGAAAAAATTATCATCAAATGTTAATTAATTTTGGTTTATGACGACCTTAAGTAATATCAGGAGTTCGAAAATTTGTGATGTGCTGAGCTTATTATTGCTGATTAAATTATTTTTCAAGATGCCAATAGTATCTTGGACGGGTACGTTGGTGTAAAGATTCACTGTATCAAACGAAATTAGTTTATGTCTGTGAAATACGTCTAAGTGTTTTTTTTTTTCAACAGAATCAATGCTACACTTAAAACACTGTAGTTATTATGTAAAACGATGTTATGTTTTATCAGTTTTTCAAGTTTTTCTTATGTCCTGTAGCCTGGTGCGGTTGTATAGTTACTTAATGGACGGATTGGGATATTGTCTTTATGTATTTTGGGCAGACCTGTGAACTGAGGAGCAAGGCATTGATTGGTTTTAAATATCGTCTGGTGGAGTCATCCAACAATAACGTGCATCTATTGATGGCAGAATTTAATTCTTTAACGAATTTCTTTGTGGAATCAGTGGGTATTTTCACGATGTTATTAACATTGAAAAAATCATACGCTTTTTGGTTATAATCTTGTGTATTACTAGGTGTGTCCGTGTTATAAGGCTAAGTAGGGCAGAATGATGAAGATTAGTTTTAAGTTGTTTAATAATTAGTTTTATATATCGCTTACTTTAATTCTTGACGTTTTTATTTTATAATTACTACAATCTAATTGGTGCTGTGCGTATACATCACCAATATTATCTAACCTATTTTAATGAAGATTTAGTGAGAATTTTTTCTACTTCCTCCCGTTAATCACGTATTATAGATAGATAAATAAAATACATTATATTTAAAAACAAAAAAGGTACCTGTATAAAAATTGTGTGATGACCATCATGAGTGTATTCATAATCAAATAATGTTTTAATTCGTAAAACTCGGTAAAATTGTTTTTAATTGTTATCTTACAAAATTTACTTATAACTTGTGTCTCTTTTGATTGTTTGTGGGGTTAATCTTTAATGGTTTACCAGCGTATCAATGCACATATATTAAAGCAGAAATCCTTCTAAAAACTTCTATAGTTACCAAATATTTGAATTTGCTTTCTTGAAGTAATATATTATGTTATCTATCTAAGCTAGAATAGTCTTATTTAATAGGCTCTAAGAGTAGACAATATTATAAAAAAAAAACTAACTATTTTAAACCCAAACAAAGTTTTTGTGGCTGAAGTGAGTGTATTCAGTTGAGTTCCGTGTGCAACCACTGTGTATTGAGATTTTCTACCCTTATTCTGTAGTCATTATTTCTTAACTTTGGAAACCGATTCGTGCTTCGCAGGCAAACACTTTGCAACCTGGGCACGCACAATTATTTTGTAAATACTTTGGAATAAAAGTGTATAATAACCTCTGCAGCTAAAATTGTAAAGAATATTGAATGTATAGTTGTTAAGTTTATATTACAACAATAGTTTTAATAATAGTCAATAGAATAGCGCTAATATGTCTTATGGCTTCATCATAAATAATAAACCAAAAATATTAAGTACAATTGTTTTAAAGGAAAATATTCTAAAAATGGAAGTTTGGTTGTGAAAGAATAACATATATTTATTTGCCAACTTTAAACATTTTTAATCAGCTGATTTAAATTACAAATAGTTATTTAAATAATCAAAACCAATAAAAAAAACGTCTAAATTATCTATAACCTAAACTTAGTTTTACATAATTTTTTGTTTACATTATTTAGTACAACAACTTTAGTCCATTCCGTTAAAAAATTATATATAGCCAAACGTGCACTAGTTTTATTTAATATTACTCAACAAACCAAATTATAATTATAATAAATGTAGTATAATACTAGTACTGAGATTGTATCTTTTATTGTTTATGTTAAATTGTAATATTTTTGTGTATGTAATCGGTTGTAAAAAATGTATTTTATAATTTTTAAATTTCAATAATTTCGTAATTTTTTTAAACTTTTACTTAACCCTGCATATTTTTTCTATAATATTTACCTTTAATTACAATTAAAGGTTAATAAAAATAATTAAATATGATATATATAATTTGTTTTATGTAACTTGGAATGATTTTCATATTTTAATCAATAGCCTTATTGTACGGTAACAGAAATGAAAATAAATAATAACTATGTTAAAATTAAGTCATAAGCTAATATTGTAACTGCATTATCATAACTACATTATATAAATAATTAATCAATTAATCAGTTTTAATACATTAAACTGATATAAATAAATCAGTTTGGGAAGTCAAACGCGTTTTACAAATGGTTTTATAACAACCACTTTAAACTAGTTAGTCTTTTGACTAATTTGTAAACTAGATATTTTGCATGTTTATCCTACTGTTTTTCCACCATTAAAATAAAACTGTTATATTTATATTATTTCAATAAAAATTATATTTACTAACCCTATATCGAACTCAATTCAATCAATATTGAAAATTTGTTTCATTGGGATGACTAATTGATAAATGTAATACTGTTCTTTTATGTTGCTTGATAGTTCATGAATGTTTTCCATTTTCAAATCATTTATCTAAAATATTGTTTTAATTTACTTCTACATACCAACCTTAAACATTACAATTAAAAACATTCAAATAAATTGCTCCGGTTGATTAATATGAAAATTAACCTTTATTCGGAAATAAAGTAGCTTTATTGATTTCATACGCAAGTTTATTTACTCTGTGATTATTAGAACATCAACTCTGTATAATAATACGTATACTTAAATATTTTATGCAATAAAGAGATTAAATATATTTTTAGACTTAAAATCTATAGCCTAATAATATATTAATTTAGATCTCAGTGGATGCAGAAATTGAAATTATATAATAATTATATATTATTATTATTATTATTATTATATTATATAATAATTAACAATAATTATTTTAAAATTATTATTTCGTACCAAATGCTTTTCAAATATTTCTGGCACATCGAGGATTAAAAAAGTCACTTAAAATGGGCTTCAGAACATCTGTTTGAATTGAAAATGTAATATGTCATACTCTGGTTTTTCCTAGGCATATTAGTAGTGGGTTTTGAAAAAAAAACACTGGTTGAGCGATACGTCATTTAAATACATTTAAAACACTTGTTTTGATTAGTTTTTGGATGATTTTTGTAATCAAACACAATTTAGCTTTTCCCTCTCACTGAACGACTTTATTTATAAAGGCCAATACTGTACACAATATTAATAAAGAGATAGATCAATTTCAATTCGGCACTTTTGTACAAACACTTAAAGTAGCTCACATCTAAATAATTTAATATAGCGAAGTAGGTCGCTATTTATATACATTCAACCACAATTTACAACAAATATAACTTTTATAAAATGCATTTAAATACAACTTTTAAAACGAGTTCCTTACCAATACGTAGATAAATATTTTCTTACGTTTGCACTATGCAACATTACTCCAAATAACACTCTGTTATTTCAACTAAGTTGTATTTTCAATTGTTGTTGACCTTTAGACCTACTAGAGAGCACCTAAAATTAATTACTTGAGACCTTAAAAGGGATGGAAACTTGATTGAAAACAAATCCACCCTTTAGGGAGGAAGTGAGAGGGAGAACAATTTAGTACTACCACCTTAAGAAGTTCAGACGTAACTTATACTGTGTTTAGGAAGGAGTCGAATGTAAAACATTTATTTATGAAATAGAAATCCCGTCTGTTTTTATTTTAGATTTTGACTTGATTTACATCAAATATCGATGCTAGTTTTTAAAACTAGATAGATAATTCTCGACTGTGGTTCAACATGAAGAAAATGTAACACTTACATTAAAGAATAACCAATATACATATTATAAGGATAACTTAATTTTAGTTGTTTTTAAATCACACTTGGAGAGAACGAATATATTTCATATAAAACAGAATAATAATAAATACATTAGTTAACTACAGAATAAAAATTAGGACGATTATAATAAGTAACTAAATCAAATAATAAGTTTATTATAACATTAGTATTAATACAGATTAAATAGAACTAGTATGTACACTCTGAAGTCTAACCGAACCTAAACATTAGAACGGAAATGTAACTGAGAAATAGTCTAGAAGAAAGATTAGACTAAATAGCTGAAAATATTCCTACACTGAACATGTACGATCAACTTTGTTTTGTATTTTAAAAGGAAAATATCTGTTTTAACTATTTATCAACCTAAACTGTATTTAAAATTATTTGTAAAGTTCCATATTTTTCATTCCAATTTGAGATTATACTCTTTAGCTTGAAGTATATCTTATTAAACGGAATGTGTCCCCTTACCAGAACAAATTATATATACGAACTGTAGGTAAACATTTTAAGGTAAACAAAAGCAATAAGCTAAAGTAATGTTGGCAATGAGAAGATCTACAAATATGTTTTCATGGCAAATATCAGTAGAGTATAGCGCAGCACGTAGAAATGGACTGTGTTGTGCTTAGAGCAAATTTACGAGTGTACAAATTAGAGCAGACAATTTTCTTGTTTTAAAACAACCTTCTAAGTAACAAAGGTTATTGGATCTTATATCAGATTTTATAAATGTATTGATTTTGTAAAAAAATATGGTAGCTGCCAGATTTCTATGCCATTAATAAAGATTGAATAAATGTGTGACCTATAATTTTAAAGCTTTTGGTATATGTTTGCAGGAAGAATAAAAAATATCCCTTTATTATACAGGCTGTTCCCATTTTTCATAAAATACGTTTTGTGTTCAATACATCAAAAAAATATTTAACACTCTAACTGTCAGACCACTCAAATTAAGTGGTCTCAACGCCCTGCCGTAGTGAATTGTGTAGTCTGTGACAATTCAACTTGTATTGAATATTTCACCCACTAAAAATCATGCAATCGCAATAAATCAAAAACCGTTGGAAAGGTAATGATCTAAAATTTATTTTTGTATGTACTATTTTTTTCTAAAACGTATATTTACATACGTAATCATCGTTGCAGTTTATTAGTTTTCTACAAATCAATCGGCGCCAGTACATTCACTGGATTTCGTCATAAAACACCGAAATAACGCATCTTTGTTCTCTCTCTAAAGCCCGCCCAGTACTTCTTCTAAATTAAACCTAGGTATCATTGGATTCTTCACAATTTCCCCTACCTAATACTGCCATCCAATAAAAAATCAGACAAATAGTTCTAATGTTGTGGGTCGTTTTGTAGACTCTTGCAATTGGTCAGTTTTCCAACCAATAAACAGCGTTACTTATTACACGTGATATCTATGTGACCTCAATCTATTTTTAGAGATATTTTGCTATCTTTGTAAAGATAATGCTTCAAGCTAACTTTCCCTGTAAACCAAATATGCTACATTTGAACAGTTTGTTGTGTAGGGCCGTGGGAAAGTGACTGCTAATACGGGCTCATCTAACGTTTGAATTTGAACCCTAATGGACTTTTATAACATGGATAGCCGTAGGAGTTTGGACGCGCATCTAGTATAGTTCGTATCTACGAGAGTTTTGTATATTTGTTCTCAATTTTGTTATTCAAATAATTCTAAGTCAAACACTTTTACGAAAAGATAATTTAAAAGTATACAGTTCAATTCTTTGATTTATTCTCTACACTTTGTTATAATAATATTTCATTTTTGGGTAAAGCAAATATTCCTATATTACGTTTCAAACTAGGCCTAATTTTGTTAGCATCGTGTAGATAGAACATACAAATAGGTGTTTTCAAAATAAGAAATTTTAAATTGTTAAATGTTTTTATACAGTTCTATTTAGAACTAAATTATAAAACTTTTTTACGCTTACGAAAAAATTACAAATAATGTTTACTACTTGTTATGTAGGCCTAAAGTTGAACATTTTCCTTTTGTTACTGAACATGTTTTGTTTCTTGAGCTAATAACTTTTATAATTTTTTCATCAATAAATTGTATAATTGCATATATGAATTCTTTGTACCTTTCTCTACAAAAAAGGTGCAGAACACTTTTGGATTGGTATACAATTACTATATTTGACGAATTTTTGAAAATATACTTGCATACGCACCGAAATGACTTGGCGTTGCAAAACATTAACATTGACAGTTGTAGGGTTAAAATGTTTACCATAAATTTAGATTATATTTTTCTGAATATATAAAAACATTTTTAGAAAAATAAATATTTGGTAACCAAGCGTAAAGTTAAAAATAGTAAATGGTATGTAATAGTAAAGTGTTTAAATAGTTATTTTACATTTATTTGATGTTTGGTAGCACCAAAAAGGCCTATAAACGACTAGTGTTTTCTGTTCTCTTTTATTACTTATTTAAGTCTCATTTTATTTTTATTTGTGGTTATTTTTATGTAAATTTGTCAAAATGTTAAGTAGAGTATTTAAGGCTTTATTACAATATACGTATTTTTACAATTTTATGAATGAAATCACTTTCATACGGTTGTTTATCTATTATAATTAATTGCTGGCTAACTGCAATCCACAAATTTCCTGTTGGTTTAATTGTTCGCATTCACATTCATTTTAACTAAATTGTAGAGTAATTATTACATTTGAATTAATTTGAAAACAATAGAAACGTTTATATATTATTTGAATTATTTATATACGCTTATAAATAATGAATTAATATAATACATTATTTGATGCTCTCAATAACACAATAGTTTACAGAATGCATACAATTTTAAATAACTCCAATATTATTATTACAAGGGCGTTCAATAATTCGAATTTATTTTACATTCATCTAATATTATCATTACATCTGCTTCTCGTCTTCCTGCACATTTAAATTGTTCCCCTACATAAAGTTTGCATAATAAAATGTTTTAACTTACGCTATACTCACTATCTTCTAGTTGAGGATGGGTAAACAAAGTTTTAACATCGCATAAAATGGCTTGCATATTTATCTAACTCTCTCTCTCTCTACATCAGACAAAACCATTGACTTGGATTTGTATTAAAACCGATAATTGGAGGTTATATTGTATGATATTTAAGTGTTAATAATTGGTTTTACATTCTATGTCGATGTCTATAAATATTCAGGTTTTTTATTAATATCAATATTAAGATCTATTATTCAAGTTTATTAAAGTTATTATATATTTTGGCCTTGAATATTTCTAACCACTTAACTAAATTACCGTAACTTTAATTTACCTATCAGAATAGGTTAAACGTGTTATCACTGGACATACATTCTGGGAATTGTTTGTTTTCCTTGTTAACACTAGTGTATCGATTTCACAGCTATTTGTAAGTGACACGTGATTTCCTAAAATTATTTGTCCACTCTACCTCTGGTTATAGCTTAATTTATATTAATTTTAATTAAAGCATGCATTTGTTTATTATGGAGTCATAAGAAGGTTTATCATCTACATTAGTGGTTGTCATATTATCTAGCATACAGTACAATTAAATCTTTAAGTTTCACGTACTTTTTAAGTCAACCAAACATTCTACGTAAATGTGGGTTTTTAATGATAGGATTTATGATATTAAGTCTGGAGTAAAAAAAAAAAGTTCTCTCTCCATCGCTTGATTGCACATATCTTTCTCTTATTCAGGAGATCATGGCAGTTTATATTAAAAGCAATTATAACATAAAACTTGGTAAATTTTCGTGCTGTAAAAGAGTACAGGGAATGCGGTAAAAATAGCAAAATAAGAAATTGATTTCGGTAATTAGTGTCAAATGGATATCATTTTACAAACTTAAAACATCACAGAAACAAATATATATACTTTTTAAATCCCAGTACTCTAAAGTTCTAAGTCATTTCTAACTAATCAAAGATCAAATGTTACCATGTTTAAAGTTCAACATAATAGTACACGTAATGTAATTTTCGTATTCAAGATTTCTACCTAAAATTCAAATTTTTACCAAACATTGAAAATAGACCTATTATAATTTTTCTAACAGCGACCGACTTAAGCATCTTTAAACAAAGTTCCCAAC
>JAGFPH010004352.1:26204-41457 GCA_018207615.1 Philaenus spumarius | reverse complement strand
AATTCGCGTACGCTTAGATGTTTCCTCTGTATTTTTCTTCTCTGTGGGTAATTTCAAAATAAAAAAGAATATGTTTTATAAAACACGTTAAGTCCTTGGCTGAGAATTATTTAGTATGCAAATGTTAGGATAAAATTTGAAAACATTTAACATTTTATTTATATTTTCAATTTATATTGTAATCTCATTTTCACTAGCCACATAACTTTGTAAGTAACCCGAAAGGACTCTAATAAGTGAAATTCAACAAATTTAACCTTACATTTTAAAATGATTTGTTTCAACTCTGCTCCAACTAATACTTGTTAATAATAAGACGTAGGTACGAAAGTAGACCATAGATGCATAGTTAAAAGCAATACTAGAAAACTAATAAGCAATTTGTTTTTAATGCTGGTTTACATGGGGATTAAGAAAACGATTAAAATATTTTTCGTAATGCCTTATTCTTTACATGCTTAACTATATTACGATATCTAGGATAATAGTTTACATAAAATGAACTAAATTTAAACAAAAATCACTAACTCATACTGTGTTAGTCATTTCAATAGTATGCAATTACACAGCTCATATTGTTCATGACTAAGACATACGTCATGGTTTCATAATGAAGAGTAAGTACTATCCTTCCCATAGTTAAGTGTGTGCAATACCAGGACACACGGTCCCATACAGTCCTCTTCATATAACCTATCATTCATTTAATTTTGAAGATAATCTTTTGTAATTTATAGGAAATCATTATTAAACATATAAATTATAATTCATAACTGTCACAAATTTTAAATTATTCATTTTTACAAAAGATATTTGCTTATGACAAGACTGACAACATTTTTCAGTCCAGTCACTTGATAACAGTAAATGATCTGGGCGAATTTTGTTAACTTCTAACTGTACATTGGAGCTTTCTGCAAATTATAATGTCGAACGCACAAGGCGGAAACTAAAAGGTAAGACAGCAGTCCCTATCTCGTCCATGTTAAAACAGCAATTTTTAGGTACACATACTTTTACAAATATTAACCTATCAACTTGAGTTTTTTTTTTTTATTTAATTGTATACATCATTATCTACAATAATAGGAAGCAAAGATGGGTTTTATGTACAACTTTAAAAACTTTACAACATATTTTATAGTTTTTCAACACACAATATTTTGAAATCAAAAAGTTTTTTTTATCACGGAAATTGGTTCCAATTTTTTTTTACTATCAGGAACACACAAAACAAAAATTATGAAAATCGGTTCATAATTGTGGGAAAAAAATTGTGCCTGAGTCTAAAGAACCACAAATTTCGGAAAACAAGAAAAGAAACCAAACACCATATAAAATACGGTTGTTTTCCTTACTTGATTATTTTAAAAAGCGCAGCTCCATAGGAGGGTTCTTCTTCTTTTTTCACATCTTCTTTTATCTGTTTTTTTTTTTTTTTGACTTCCTGGCTCTTTTTTCAACTTCAACAGCACATTATATAAAACGTAACATAGGAAACACTAGCAACACTAATCCTTGGGAACGCTAAACCTAGGTGTAATGTTGTATACAAATTACTGTAAAACAAACATTGATGATTTTCTCCATACTATTTTGTATCTGTGTTGAAAAAACCCTGTTCTGCAAAACAAAACTATAAAAAAATATTTTTTTCCGATTTTTGACTGCTGTTTTACCACCATTAGTAAAAACGAAATAGTATACATGCGATATTATAGTCGCACAAGAGCGTTTTACCAGTGTAATATTATGTCAAAGGCTAGCGTTCTCAAGGTTGGCTGCATTCACTGCATACTCTTACTAGACAAACCGTTAATCCATATCCAATAAAAACTTTGACCACAGCGTAAGGGTTCGCGCTTAGTGTATATATAAACTTCCTTTTTGTTGTACCGGTACCACATCTCTGCGTATATTTACAAACAATTTTCCGTAGAAAAGTAATTAAAGTTTATTAGCGGTAATGGAAATGGACACTGATGTAACCCTCAAATTGTTGGGGAATTTTAATTAAAGACAAAATGAATGTGTAAATAGTAGTCTTTCAGTTTAAATCTAACCTATCAACAGATTCGATTGCACAATATCTTCCTTCTTGATTTGTCTATTGCAATATGAATTATGATGTAATGAAGTATTGTACTATAGTAATTAAATATACAATTAATTTTGTGACGACAGATGGTTCGATATTTTATCAACCAGAACTTTTAATTGTTTTGGTATAACATCGACTGAAAAAATTACGAGAAAATGATATAATTAATGGTATAAAGTAATGGGGTTTTTGTAAATAAATTTCATCCTAAAGAAACAGTCAAGAAGTATTAAGCATTCCCTTACAGAGATGCCAAACTCCTTAAAGGGTTAATTGGGTTGATCAAAGACAGCAGCCAATTGATTTTGTCTTGTTATCTTTTAAAGTTTGTTGTCGCTTCTTGAAAATATTTAGCTTTGACGTTGTCCAAACTTTCTGCCAAGAGTTAAATAATTATTATATATTATGAGTAATTATGACAGAAATTCAATGTAAGAATTTTAGTTGTTTAAAAAATTATGAAATTATGTAAATTAAGAGAAAGAGCTCAATCATTTGTGCCTATTTTTGTACTATTTATTTACATTCTACCTAAAAAAAATATAAATTGTATATTGTTATTGTTAGTAACAATATATATTCGCATGCTGTTTGAGAATGTATAAAAGCATCTACAGAATCATATAATGGTATGTAAAAACGCTGAATTTTAAAATTTTGAAAAATAACTGAAATTGAAACTAGCTTTCTCGAAAGTTTTACCAAAATAATTTTAATAAATCAAAGCATAAACACGTCATGTACATAATATACTGACCTTCAAAATAAGAGCAAACAATTTTGTTAACGACTATTTTACCAAGATTTTTAGCTATTTTCAAACACTTAGTTTTGGAATTGTTAAACTGTCAGTCTTGTAAATGGAAAGATGTACAACTTATTATAAATTTAAATTAAACAATTACATTTAAAAACTTTCAAATGAAACGATATTGGCACGCTGAGCAGTAAAAAGTGATTTATTGAAATATTAAAAGTGACTGACTTGGTTAATAATATTAAAGTCCCACAGAAATTTAAATAAATAGGATTATTTTGAAAAAAAGAAACGTACAAAATGCATAACAAGAACTAAAGGCGCAGCGAGTTTAACACAAATTATAATCTTAACATCAAGGCATAAAGAGCACAACTACTCAATATACTGAACTAAACATAACAATAATTGTGGACGAAATAATGTTTTGTCTTCAAAATTTACTTTAAGGGAGATAAAGATGTTTTGAGTAACATAAAAACATTATAGAAATACAAAGTTAAAATTTTTTAAGTATTTAATTAAAACCTTTACATACGATAATTCTCACAAATACATTATAAAATATAAATTTGTTTGAGAAACAAATTTATTTTCCCTAAAGTCATACTAAGGTGATTATATTATATACAGTAGGTTGTATATTAATGTCACTGTGTCATCTTTGTCCATTCGTTAGAACACAAACTATAAATCAAGTATTGCTATATTTATTAAAAAAATCCTAATAGATTGATTTTTAAAGTGGCGTTTTTGACGCATATGGTAAGAATCAAAACATTAAACTAATGCAATATAAAGGAGTCACTCACAATGCAATACTGTACACAGTTCTTAACAATTCTGTATCAGACACAAATTCTAAACAATAATTCAATTTGATTTCAATCCATTTTTTTGTATTACAATTTATGTTTTATTTATTGTGTGGAGATTAGTCATGCAATTAAAGTTTTGTACACAGTTTGGAGGGCAATTGGATTTCAGAGTGGATTACAATTTGCTTTTAACTTTCCTACAATTCCCGTCTGTGTTACAAAACTGCATTTGGCAAACAAAAACTCAGGGAATGATAGAATACATATTTTATTAAAATCAATCAGGAACTTTACTAATAAATCTGCCCGGAACAACAGAAACAAAAGTATACATTCTGAAATAGTTCACAGAGATACATTTTGCATGTTGAAAAACAAAATAGTGAAGGGGGATTTTACACTCTTTGGTTAGTAAAAGAGGAAAAATGTATGTAGAAAATTTAGTTAAAATCGTATATAGAACTTTGACTACCGATTCCTTAGCTCCTAGATATTATTGTTAAATCAATAAAATTAATTTTGGATCAATATTGAGCATTTCTATTATAAACAGTTCAAACATACTATTTCAGATCCTAGTTTCCTGACACAAAATCATATATGAACATTTTTGAGCCAGTAAGCGCTAAAAATTCAGTTTCCACCATTATTTACTCATAACCAACAAATGAATGTAAAAATTGCAAGTGTATAAATTATAATACATTTTTAAAGTTAGTTAGCCATTGTGGTAAAATATTAGAAGATTTATAAATTAAATAATATTTTCTGGTAAATAACGTTAATAATACTTTAAACTTCATAAACAATAATTAGTTAATAACACTTTAATTAGTTAGTCAAAAATGTAAAACTGATTTATTTTTTATATGTATCTTGTAAGAAATAAATGTACCAAAATAAAGCTTTTTATGTGTAAGGAAACTATATCAAACAATATTTAACGTTTTAGAGGTTGTTCCTACCCTTTAAAACCAAATATCTTACAAATTTTCTTGGTGCGCCTCTAGCGCATATGAGCAATTAGTGTACCAAATTTCACATTCCTGGTATGTTTTTGAAATCTATCAAAAATAATATTTATTGTTTTAGGGGTTGTTTGAACATTTAAAGGTAAAATATTTTAAAATCGTTTAATTCTTTGTGAGCCTCTAGCACATATGAGCAATATTTGTACTAAATTTCACATTCCTTACCCTTATTATTTATAGTTGTAGGGGTTGTTAGGCCTACTATTTTTTCACCTCGAAGCCGAACGTGACAAAATTTAAAAACTCTTTTTTTTTATGTCTGATACGAAATAAATGTATAAAATTTTAGCTTTTAGCTGTAAGGAAAATATAAAAACTAATATTTATTGTTTTAGGGGTTGTTACTACATTTCCACCCCTTAACAGAATGTGGCAAAATGTAAAACTGGTTTATTTTTTCTATGAATCTTGGAAGAAATAAATTAACAATATATCAGCTCTCTAGATTTAAGGAAGATATACAAATTTATGGTTTTAGCTGTTGTACACATTTTCACCCCCAAGCAGTACGTAACGTAAACTGGTTTAATTTTTATACGAATCTTGTAAGAAATGAATTTACAAAATTTCAGCTTTCTAGCTTTAAGGAAAGTATAACAAACACTTTATTTTTTAAGGAGTTTTTTCAACCCTTACAGGCCAAATATTTAAAAATCCTTCCTAATGCGCCTCTTGACCCTATTAAAATACGTGTAATAAATTTCACGTTCCTAGGAGGTCAGGTTTTTGAGTTATATAACAAACAATATTTATTGTTTTAGGGTTTTTTCAACCCTTACAGGCCAAATACTTAAAAATCCTTTCTTAGTGCGCCTCTAGTGCCTATGAGCAATATGTGTACCTAATTTTAAGTTTCTAGATGGTATGGGTTTTGAGAAACTGTTATTAGTCAATCAATCAATGAGTGGTGTTTGGCTTTTATAAGTATAGATTTGTTTACTTGTATTCACTAATGTTTAATTACTCTCATGTATAATTGTGTTTTTAACTGATATAGTTTTCCTGCGTTCCATACATTTCTACTGTATATAAAAACAATTCCTGGTTAGTGTTCGTTTAATTAAACTTTACCCTTGGGAAAGATTCTGATTGATCCAGGCTAAAAGTGATGTTTACCTTTGTAAAATTAAGTTCGTAACAACGCTTACAACAATAATAAAACTTATTTACATACAAAGGAAAGAAGCAAAATTAATAATGTGTGTTTTTAATTCTAAATTAAAATACGTGTACAGAGAAGCATTGTTTTATAAATATAAGATATATACAATTATTATGACCTTCTACACAGTTACAATATATTTTAAAATTATCTCGGTCTTTGTCCATCTCTTCAATCTTGTATTGTTTATTTTCTAATTAACTCTACTTATATACGATAATTGCATTGGCATGGTTATTTTACAAAAGATCCGATTAAAGTAACTTAATCTTCGAGACTTTTTGTGTCAGTTTCAAAATGTTTGTATACTATATAAGTAGTGTAATGGAGGGTCGAACTATACCAATATGTTATACATTTGTCGTTCCCTAAGGTATTATCTCTCTGCATCCCACCTGAACCACGGGAATATATGTTCAAGAACGACTGTGTAGCTCTACTTAACAACACTGGTTACAAAGTACATTTACGGTAATGTGAATATATTTACCCTACACTTGTATGTTTGCATATTTTTCATCGTTTGATAAATATTTACTTTTGGCTCCACTTAAAGCATTGTGGTTTATTAATTGTATTTTTTATGGAACAGTGTTTTTACTCAAATTGGGTTAACCTTTAAATGCAAGTTGGTTAAAAATAATAAACAAATAATAATTTCTAAGTTAAATACAACCTTAAGCAAATCCTAGATTTATATTACTTAACTTGTTTCAAAGATACTCAATATCCTAAAACCTTGTTGGTACCAAACACATTTCTAGAAGATTGGGTTGAACACTCCAATAAATATAATTTACAAAATAAAGAAAGGGTATTCCAGTTTATAGGTGTGAGTACAGACATCTGACGATATAATTAAAGCTGCAAATCTAGAATTAGCTGAAAACCAATTTTAAATATTTATCGGTTATGTGTTTACCATTTTCAGCAAGGGATTGTCATCAAATTGTAAAATGTTTTTCTAAATCTAAGGTTATACCATTTAGAAATACATTAGAAATAGGTTTTATACCATACATAATACTTATAATACTTGAGCAGCAAGTACGCAGTGTTCTTAAAAATTTATTTACCACCTCAAATCATCACAAAGGGACAACATTTACAAACTACTTCTTTGTAACATTTGTAACATTATCACTTTTCAAACGTATATTTTCTGTATTATTTTTATTAATATAAGCATTTGAAACAGATTTGAAAACGCCACAAAGTAAGTGAACTGTATATAACACTCCATAGACAGAATTAAACAGAGTACACAAAGGTATAAATTTAGTAAAGTACATTAACTAACAAAACCCACGCATCTCCTCGTGTCAAAAATCAATGCAGATGGAATGTCTCCGTCACGCCTACGAGCACATGATACTACTGGCGCGTGTTTAATATAAAACATTGTATGTTTGTTTAGGTTCTAAGTCAGGTATATGGGTAAAAGCCGGAAAATGTTTACTATGGTTAGCTATAGTTTGGTTATTGTTTCTCGAGCATCACTGAAGATGGCGACATTGCGATTGGTCTTTTGGTAAATAAAAGTATTACTTTTGACAATATGTATTTCTGTGTTATTCTAATAACTGTAAAATAAATGTATTTTCAGAAAAACATTTATATTTCAATTGATCACAAGACAATTAAGTTGGTAATAATAAAACTATTATTATTGGACATTATTGTAAATACATACAATTTAATTTAATTTTTTTTTTTATTGTACGAGTTTTAAAAGTAAAGAACTGTTGTGTATTTTTGCACTGTAACTTTTCTTTTTAAATAGATAAAGCAGAACGAACTTTTTATTTTGTTTAGTTGAGGGATGAAAGTCTAAACAGGAAATGCCTGAGGGACACGTATATAGACTTTTTATAAGCTTAAAGTTATTGTTATTTTTTCCAATTAGATGTATAATATAATATTCCTTTTATTAGTTTGTTTTGTAAAATATAGTTTTTCTTTTGTAACGCAACAAATAAATAAAATAAAAACTACGATTTTGAGTTTACTCTAATTATGGAATCACTGCATTTTAATTTAGTATTTTATAAATTTCAAAAGATCATTTAGCGTATTCAAAAAATTACAGTTGATATATCACTGTTTACAGTAAAGCAGTTACTAACAGTTGGTAAAGTGTCCTGTGAAAATACTTACTCACTAACTGAGCTTTGTATAACTACATGTAAATATAAATACATTACGATTCTATTATTTCGAAACTACCTTGGTTTTCACGTTTTAAATTAGTTTTAACCGGTTTTAGTTTAAGTGATTTCAATTTTTTGATTTTTTTCATACAATTTTATATTTTAAAAGATCTAATGAAAGAGTCCTTCTTTAAAGTGATAACCTTTATCTATTCCTCACAAACTTTAAAAGCAAACTGTTTGATTTATTCCTTCGGTTAATATAAGTTAACTTTTAACTAAAAGTTGAAGTACGGCATCAAATATTGATATTAAAATATTGATAGATCTGTTATTAAAATAATTACGTTTAGTTATACATTATTTTGTTACAACTATTGAGAAAGAATGTTGAGTTTTATTCTAGTTTAGAAATGGTGATCATAGTTTTGTTTCATTTTCATTAAATTTAGAATATTTCTTTTAACTATTAATTTGAATTCTAATAGTTACAATTCGAAGAATGTATTTATATATTTGTTTACGATTCACCAAGTCAGTGGTTTAAAATTTAATGATTATCAGAATAAAAATTACGATTTTTTTTAGTTGGCGTTAAGCAAAATTGTTCACCAACTTGAATACACAGCAAAAGGTTAATATTTCTCAAGTTTGAAATAATGGTTATGTTTAGTGAAATATATTACTTTCTAATAATTGTTTGATACAATTGGGAAAACATTACTTTTTTTAAATGGTTTATACAAAGTTGTTTAACAACAGACCTGTAATTTAAGTAAAAGAGTTTACTTTTATTTACAAAGGTATATAGCAATTCTATTTGTCCGTAGCCTAAGGTAAGCGTTTGATATCTCTTTGTTGCTGCTAGTCTGATAAATAAATTACAGTCCTGTTCTTTTTTGCCCCTTAAAACACTGTTTTACATTTTTGTTCTTTCTTACATTCCTCTTTTAACTTTTTCCTTCGGTTGGTTCTGTTAGTTCTTAACATTTAGTCTTAACTATGCTGCTGTAGTTATTTGATTCATTTTGAAAACAGTTTGAATTTTGAAACAGTCTAAATGCTGTTGATAGTAGAAAACCCCTCTTATATTTTGCCTTTTTTGTAGTTATGTGTTATTATTTTAGCAATCATAATTAATATATTAATTAAATACAAAACAATTTAGTTAAAGATCATACCAAATGTCACTAGATTTGTCAGTGTATGCTCATATACAATACATTCTGAACATTTTATTGACGTCACTACTGCAGGTAGGGGGGGGGGGGGTAGTAAGAATTTCCGTGATAAGAATATAAAACTCAACTAACGAATTCGTTCACTAAGTTCAAACATATTATTAAGTTAATGTTTTAACTTTATATTATAATATAATAATTTATCCTCGTTTGCATTTTTGTTATGTATTGCTAATGACCATATTGTTAAAAAAGCTTTGTCTTATATAAAACATCAGCCATGACAAGTATAAAAACGGTAGGAGGGAGGGAGCTAAAAGGTGACAGTTTACACTGGGTTTATTTTAAAACAGAATTAAAAAAGAAAATCTAACAAAAACAGAAATTGTTTAAATTTAGCTATAACTCTGGTTTAACCTACAATAATTAATCTATAAATATTATTTTAATTACATAAACACAAGATCTATCGCCTTCTGAAAACTTTCTTTTTAATTATTTCACAAACATTTTTGTCTTTATAAGAAACCCAACAGGGAGTCATAGTTTTTCCGTTAGTTACAGAATAAATGTCGAGAGATAAATAGTTATTGAAAAATCAAAGTTTGCTTGAAAGTATATATTTAGTTTTCCTTCCAGGTTAATTCCGTTTTGTAAAAATAGATTTTATTTGTAAATGTCAAGTAATATTTAAAAATAGAATATTATTATTACTGTAAAGATATGGTTGTGAGATTAATATTATACATAATCATTAATTGACAATTTAACTCTAAATATTTGACACCTGCTACAAATTGACAGTATAATAATAACGTAATAATTATGAACCAGCTTTATTTTTACAGATTTACAGTAAACAAGTTTCTAAAGGTATAAAGTATTGAATAAATAACTACATCAACGTGTGTTTTAAATCTAATTAAAATAAATAATACAATACTTGGAGAACCTTATTGGTGACGCAAGTCGAACTCCAACTTCTGTAACTGTAATAGTTTAGGTCCCAAGTGGTTGAATTCAATGTAATCAGTTTGAACCTTTGGTCTAAAATGTATTATCTACAAGATAGATTTGCAATAAGTTTTTCCTATTAAGTTGCAAATTTTAAATTAAAATTGTAGAAATAAATAATTTTTATTTAATGGTTTAAAGAAATGTTGATATTGTAAAGAATGCATTTTATGTATTTATAAAGATCAACATTTTCGTTTGCATCAATTCTTTCTAAACTTAATTAATGAATGTTAAGTTTGTTTTGGTAAGTATGTAGATGACATAATTATGTACTATATACTGAAACACTAAGTAATATTCATAAAATATAGAAGAAATCAATAATTATATTGACTTATAATTTGAATTGCTATAATTATTTTCTGCTAGATTTAATGTATTTACGTTTAATACAATGAGGCTAAACACATCAAAATATTAAAATCTCTTTATTAAATTTGATTTATTTCATAGTTTTTCAACTGTATTAAAGTGTTTAATATTATTATGCTCATTTATTAGTAAATTTACAGTACCCAGACTGATTTGGAAAATCAAATTTAAACTTTTTTAGATAATAAAATAATTATAAATTTATTATTATAACAATGATGTTGACAGTTTTCCCAAAACTTATTTATTACGTTTGAATATCTTTTTTGCAAATTTATAAATCTTGGAGTTATTATTAAACAACAACTCTTGAAAATATTTCAACTCTTATACCACGAAATTATGAACATATCAAGTAATTGTAGTTTTACTTGGGTCCACATATCCAAGTAGCAAACACAGTTTTATGACCACTAAATATTAACAACAGTACTGTAAACGAAAATCATGAAATATATTACTCTTTTAGGTTTAAATTGAGAAATATTAATTTGAAAATGATGCTTTTGCAAATTTTCTTCTCACGAATAAACCTTAAACTACTTGTTAATTATGATCACAGGCAGAATCCTTTATATGAATAAATTAACAATTTTGTAAACTGGCAAGATTCAGCCCCAAAACGTATTAATGTCTAAGTGAAAATTATATTCTAAGTGACAATTAAATTAATTACAATGTAGATTGTGTAAAAGTTGTTTAACTGTTTAAAAAAATCTATGCTGCTGCTCACAAGCTGTTAATTACATACTTGATACAAACTCATTTCGTTTATTTTGCATACATATTGTAAAATAATTAATATTTTCGAATTTATCTTTAATACTATCGTATATTTATAAAAACAGATTTTCAATTTCATAACCTGTAATTGTTTAATCAAGTTTTTGTTTGTAGACTATATTACATGTTAGAGTTTTCTTATACTACTAAATTGATTTCCAAGGTTTGTATATGTAAGCAGTCTGTCAATAAAGATTAGTTTATATTAAATACGTTCTTTGAATACTCTAATCCTTTAATAATAGACCTTAAATAAACATCCATTGTTTACTTAAAATCAATTCTCAAAAATATAAAAATAGTGTTATTTTTTAAAAGTTTGTCTAATTGTAACTAAATTTAACAAGTTTGTCTAATTGTTTGTTAATTGTATAAACATCTAACCCTTTCCAGCCCACTCAACTAAAAACAATTATTAAAAATTGTGTTTCTATATTTTCTTGAACTAGACCTCTTTTTAAATAAATACATATTTTTCAGTTTTTTTTTTTATAAATTACCAAAAATAAATTGTTGACTCCATATGGCGTCTGTGAGCAATATGGGTAGTAAAAAATAAAAGTTGAAAATAGGAGTGGGATATAAATATTTATTGAAAATATTTTGTCTATGCATTATATAGAAATTGAGTGAACGGAATATATTAAAATTCATTGTTTAGTAGTAAAATTTTTTACAAAATACTAATTTTACTAAAATAATGCTAAAAAATAAAAAAAAATGAAATTAACGAACTAATAACTTCTTGTGTGATAAGTAACCTTACAGTAACATAAAATCCGACTCTGTAAAGTTATACTAAGGCCAACTAATTTTGTTCTAAATCAAGTTTTTTAAATTTATAAATTACCTATTACAGTATTTGTGAATGTATATATGGTAATATGAAAATAAAATTACTAATATCTACTGTAACGAAAGACCATGTTAGTTTATTTCTGAGAATTTACTTACTAGTTTATTTAATATTTAAAACATGGTTGAACCTAATCAAAGTGTGTAGGGTAATGTACAAAACAGTTTCAATGATAAAATTACAACAATTTATCAGAAAGTCATTGTTGTTTCATATATACAATGTCATATTGAATCAAGACATATTTAGCATATGTGCCCATTGATTCCATATAGAATCAAAACATTTGTGGCAATGGTGCCCATTGACGCTATTTGGAATCACACATTGTTTACTTGGTAACTAGACACTTGATAAGAATAAAATGTTAACAGATGGTTTGTTTACACCTTTGAAGTATCTACAATTGAAAATATATTTTATTTTATGTAAAGAAACATTATCTTTGAAGTAAAATAATGTAGAATTCAGTAAATCAAACAAGAAGTATATAAGTGAGTAGTCCAACAAGTAGGATTATATTTTAGCCATCTGAGAATGTCTGACTAGGAAGCAGTGCAGCCAATATGGAAAGGCAAAACTATTGTATGATATTAAGATGTCAAATGACATCTATGGCCCAAAAAGTATATTATTAGGATAGCTCTAAGTGAGTGATGCCATATGTAATCGTTGGGCTGGAAAGGGCTAAGAATAAAAATCTACTATTTAATAACAAGCGAGTAAATTTTCGACTATTTTAAGGTTTTTACTCTATTATTATTTCAAAATAATAAACTGAACTTAAATATTTTCTCAAATTTCCTAAAACATTATTTAGATTTGTACATCGAAAAATCAATATGAAATACATTTTTTTCCTATTAAAAAACCCAAAAGTGAAAGTTACATTTTACATATTCTGGAATATACAGATGAGAAAAAAGTCAAATCAGCTATTGATAACAGCCAGTACTGGCTCTATCAAATTTATTTTAGTCTGGCATTTTTATTCCTTGTTATTTCACTTTCGTGCTTACATTTTGTTAAATTAAAATTTTCTCGTATTTGAAGTAGATTAGGTAACATAGTTTTCTTACAAAATCCTACCGGCAAACGCAATAGCGGTATCAGAATATAAAGAATGCAAACATAGTTGTTTTGAAAAAAAAATAGCAGTTTTGCAGTTGTATTACTTTTGTCGGTGTCTTTTTTTTGCTAGAAACGGATTTTTTTCAGATTAAAATAATGTAATTAAATGTCAGTCATCTTGTATTTAGTGTCAGTGTCTTGAGTGCCCTCTGAGCCTACACAGGGATTTCAAAATATCAAAGTTAAACCGAACAAAAAATAAATTACTGAATATCATTCTCTTTTCTTACATTGAACTATGAGTTATAACGATAACATGAACAACAGAAAACATGTGCCACTTAAGAAGGCTTAATAGCATAGAGTAAAATGTTTTCTATAAAAAAGGTACACTGCAAGTTATCTTGTCTTGAAAGCAGTCATTTTATATAATAAAAGAACAAGATACCAAACATTATATGATATTAAATTATAAAAAAACACTGCTACATAGTTGACCCGGACCATTTTAATTAGTTTGCAATAGACAAACACAATATCCAAGGTTTGCCTGCACGTGATATAATTGCCCAAGTGATACATGTACCAAGTACATACAGTTAGCTAGTTACTGAGTATTTACACAGGTCACGTGACTCACAGTAATTAACTGTCCACCCATTTGTATAAACAGTGAGTTATCACAATTCGTTATATCCGTTTAAAAGTTATTATTTCGTATAGTTCATGAATATACTAATAACTTTGATACATTATGATATATTCAAAACACAAATACTGTCAGTGTTTTGTTTGTCAATGAGGAATGAAGTCATACAAGGAATACGTTGCACAACTAATAAACTGTAATTAAAGTAAAATACTGTATGTACATAACCGATTTTAATATATCCCATTTAATTATATTTGTGTTCATTTATTTAAAAAAAAAGCATAGAAGGACGTTTTTTAATATTGCAATTTAAATTTTTTTTATGATTTTCTGTTTGAGTTTAGCAAAATAATTATGGGTTGTTTTATTATAACAATGATATACAGGGTGTCCCCGAACTCTCTGGACCCCTTTTGTAGATATGTTCCTGGGATCCAGACAAACATATTTCACAATATAAACACGGTTTTACCATGCTTATTTTTTCGTCTGTCTGTCTGTATCTGTTTTTTACAAAATACTTAATATTTTTTGTAGTAGAAAAGATATTGAGATCAAACTTGGTATAACTATTTGTTGCGTAACCTTTTATCACTGAACGAAAAATTAGAAAATTATTTAAATGTTTTTAAAATGGTGGCCGTTTATAATTTGTAATGTCAAATATCTCAAAAACCGCAACTTTACAAAAAAAAAAAAAACACAAGAAACAAAAAGTTAGCGGTTTTGGAGATATTTGACATTAAAAATTATAAACGGTCGCAATTTTAAAAAAAATTAAAATCATTTTCAAATTGTTCGTACATTGATAAAAGGTACGCAACAAATAGGTATACAAAGTTTGAGGTCAATATCTTTTCTACTTCCTAAAATATTAGGTATTTTGTAAAAAAACACTTACAGACAGACGTAAAAATAAGCATCATAGACCCATGTTTATATCGTGAAATATGTTTGTCTGGATCCCAGCAACATATCCACAAAAGGGGTCCAGATAGTTCGGGGACACTCTGTATAGTCAATGAGATATGTTGTATTAAAGAGGAGATATTTATACAAAATTACATTTCTTTCTTTATGTATTTGTTTTCTTAAGAAAGTAATGAGCAATCAAGTTTTGACAAAAATAGTATATATCTATGAATCATAGATTAAACTATTGGCTAAATAGTTAAGATTCAAAAGGGATTTGTGCTGCTTGGTAATTTAAAAAAAATCTAATAAATACAGTTACGTTTGGCGTCGTTCAAAGTTGGCCTACTCTTTAAAAAATATATATAATTTTTATTAATTTTAAATTAT
>JAGFPH010004352.1:0-26104 GCA_018207615.1 Philaenus spumarius | reverse complement strand
TTTTTTTTTTTAAATTACTTAAAATATAAATGTAAATGTTGTTTAGTGTTAAATATAATAAGTGTTTCAAGTATATTGTTTTATAATGAACGAATCGTATTCGTCACGTTTACTACTTCAGGTAAACGAATAACAGTTAAGAGTGTTTATCATTTTAATTGCAAGCATTACAAGAAGAACAAAAATGTAATTTTATCTTGATAAGTTCAGCATAAAATAAATACTATTTTAAAGTAAATTTGTGTATTTCTTATCGGAATATATATAGAAGTATATTGTTATTACATTATAGTCTTGTGATTTATTATTATTATATATATTTTTTTTTTTGTCGTCTTAAAATAGGTTTCAGTGTCCGACTACATTGTAAACACTTTACTTCTTAGAGGTAATACAACCAAATCATATTAAAAACAACCAAATAAGCATATCACAAAACATATACACATTATAAGTGAAACAGTTAAAGTTTGTCCTCACTATTATATTTACCGATAGTCAAAAATAATAATAATATTGATTTGGATACATCTAGGTGTGGGATAAAACAAACTGATTAGTTAAGTGTTTTAATTACTCAGGTTGTAAGTTTATCTAATTTTCCCGTTCCACATCAAATGCTTTTAGCTCAAAATTACTTTAGTGGAAAGCCTAAACGTGTAAATTGTCGAATCTATTTGTCAGGAGAGTAAATTGTTTTTTTGGTAATTTACTTTAGAATATCGGTTTCACAACTGTTTGTCCAATACAAACATTGTTTAGAAGGAAAAACAACACTTTATAAAATTACGCCAACAAACAATTAAGACTATAAGTAACTATATATAAATATATATATTTTACACTCTGCAATTTTTTTTCCAAACGTATCGTATAACAAAGTTAAACAATAATTACAGATATTGAATTAGGAAATTATGTCATAGGCCTAACCTTACTTTTATAACTAGCATTAGTCTATATCAAATAAATTTAGACCAAAATATATAGAATTAAGTAGAGAATTAATGTTTTTGATCCTTTCTGTCATCCCCTTTCCTGTTCCATTGTTGCGCCTCTTCCATTATAGAATAATCCCCAAATCCCACTGGCTTTAGTACAGTAAAAAACTCATCTAAATTTTTGTAAAGCAAATTGTCTACATCAAGCTCAGCCACTGTTTGGATGCAGTTTGCTTTGATATTAAAAGACAAAATTTAAATCACTTTACTATAAATAAAAATGCGAATATATTACAGTAATTTGTGAAAGTTAAGAACTTATAAACTAATTTATAACTCTGAAAGAACTATTATGTTTCTTAAAATAGCTTTGACAGTTTAAACATGTATTTTAAAAAGGTAGTATTTTCACTTTAAGATTAATTTGTTTAAAATAGTTTTTAATTTACTCTAACTTTGACATTTAAGTAGATCAGAAATTTATCAAATTTATATTTGAGAAATTAATATCATGTTAGCTCATAAATGTTTTGCTTGCTTTATGCGTGATGTATAGAGAGATTTAATTTGAAATTGCAGAGTATCTGTTAAACACATATTGATTGAAATGTTCCCAAATATCTATACTTCGAAGTCCTTATTATTCTAAATATTACATTACTTATGTAAATTTATTTTCCAGTTCAATCTGTATTGTTACTGTAGGATATCTCTGCTGAAACTGCAAAATGGCTTTTGCCATACAATAATTACCCACATTATTAGATAGTTAAAAAGTTGATTTCACAAAATATTTTAGTTGCGTTTATCCAATATTTATGTGGAGGAATTACGTCTCTGGTAACGGTAACGTATAACAAGATAGAAATGAAGTGAGACAAGATTATTTAATACAAATACAAACTAATAGAAAAACTTGCTTCACACGCCAACCTAATTTCCACTTCCTCTATACACTTTATAGCTTATATGTATTTAAGATATATGAATAATTATACAATAAGTTGTTAAATTTCTCAAAAGAATAATTAAAATTTTGTTTTAACAAAAGTTAGAAAGTTTTAAAAGAACCATCATGACGTTGAAAGACTAATAAACCCTGATCAAACCTAAACAGTAAACATATACATAATGTTTCATAGTATGAAATCAGTTATAGATGGAAAATCCAATTGGAAATTCAATAGCTCACACTTATTATTAAACAGGCGTTTTATAATCAACGATGAACATATTCAATCAGCTGTCCTATGTAATTTAAATAAGAAAAAATAAAATAAACCGATATAATTTTATAAACTCTAATTTTTATGCCTATATAATTATTTGAACAACAAATTCACAAAAGTAATAATAAACTTTTAATTGATAATAGTAAGTTATTCATTTTCTTTTCATTTCGATTACAATAGGAAAGTTTAAAGAATTTAAATATATTTATTAGGGATTTAAAATAATTGAATTTCATTTTTAAAAAAACATCTAAAATACTGAAAGGAATCTTACATTAGTTATTTAAAACTACAACAGATTTATAAGTTGTAACCATTGTATACAACAGAAGACTGCCAGCACACACAGATTGTGCAAATAGTCAGCATATTTTGTGTGCGTGAGGAACCTACGTAATTCTTGCATTCTGTAAGTATTGTGTTTATTGTAATGTTGTACGAAATGTGTTTAATTTATTTAGATTTAACTTCAGGTGTACATAAGTTAGTAATACATTTATGAGAATATTGTTTTAGTAAAACACAAATACCACATAAAATATTAACTTAGTAATAATGTTCATAAAACAAGTAATCAAAAGTAATTTTCAATTTGTTTTGAGGATGTTAAAAGTAAGTTTAATGCGTCTTTTTTGTTAAAATATTGAAATACAATACAAAACTAATTTAAAATGCGTTTGATAACGGTAGATACATTCGGAAGAAATATCCAAACACTTTGCAATATTACGTAAGGCGTGGCAAGAATAATGTCAAGATTTTGGTACACGTAAATAAGTGAAGGATTAGTGTGGTGCAATGGATAAGCTCGCTCTTCCATTCGGTACAGTTAGAACTTTTACAAGACCTTCATTTAAGATAGAACCTAGTTACTGGCATTTGATTCACTTTTGATATACGCTGCTCCCCAATCTTCAACATTATGACAAGCAAGTAAAGAAGTTTAGCAAAAAATGTAAATTATTTGTCCACATTTTCCCCTAATGTTTGTTGCCAGTAAATACTTTGAAATGCCTTCTAAAATTACAAAGCGTTTGTACAGTAAATTACTGTCATTATTTTTCCAACACTGTTCTATACCTGCAGAATTTATTCGTCTGATTTTTTATTTCTCCCTAAAACGTGTTTTGTTACGTTTAGTTCAATCATTTTAACAATCTCAACTTTTCTTTATTTCCTTAAAATTTTAATCATTTAGGATCATGTTATTAAATTCAAACTTTTACAAACTGGTATTTTATTTTATATGTACAAAAGCCCAACGGAAAAAACTTTCTGTTTATGTCAATACCATAATGATTTTCCTAAAATATAAAGTGAGACGCTTTATTTTTTTCTGTGAATGACATTTACAGGACCAGAGTGTAGAATAGCTTCATCTATTAGGGGGTTTGATGTCGTTCGCTGTCAGAAGTCAAACATATACATTAGTACTTGCACCTAAACTAATCATATATACACATTTACAAACATGTCAGGTAGGTTTTGTAATACAAGTCAGTGCACAATACTACTCATTTCTACAATATCTGTTTTTAAAACGAAAAACATTAGCAGTTACGTTACTTGTTTTTGTGGCGTGGTTGTTTTTTATAGTCGGTATGTGCTGTTGTTATAGTTTTTCTTTTTGGTGTTTTGTTTTATTCATACATTTGTTAATAATTTGTTTGAAGTTGATATTGCTATCTATTTTATCTTGTGTATTCATTTTGAATTTAATTATTGTTAAATGATTTTACATTTATATTGTTGTCTGTTTATAATAATTGTGGGTGCGATTGGTGGTTATTATGTACTTATATGGTTTTAATAACTGTCAAACTTACTAGCTTAACTGTTAATATCCTGTTAATAACTTACTTTTTAAATATTAAAAAACATTTCAAAATAACTTTGTGTTAATTTTTTTATGAAAATTTGTACTAAGTTAATAATTGTTTTAGGTTCTACGTTCCCCTTGGAACCATTCCATACTGCACTATTAGATTATAAACTGAACGGTTTCGTAAGGAATATCTTAGCCTGGCTATATGGCAAAGTAAATAATACAATCATTGTCACACACTCGATGCCAACTTATATACGATCTTTTTTGTTTTGCTAACCACTCAACTCATAAACACAAAAATAATGAAAAAAATCGATCTAACAGCTCCCACAAATATCAATCTTTATTTGTGTTTACTAGAGTTAGACTTTTCCACCATACGTTGCAACATGCATTTCAATCCCGACAAACAATAAGTGGATCTCGACAATATTTTTGTAACATTGCTCTAAAATAATAAATTTGTTTATAGTTTCCGATAAATTATAGAAATATTTATATAAGATGGCCTCTCATTTCATGAACTTGTACATATTTTGGTAGGAAATCTAAAATTAGTTCCAGAATGGTACCACGTCCAACCAGTAATCCATTATAACTTGCCCATAAATAATATACAATTTGTGTTTTAACTTTTTATTGAACTAATTAATTGTTTGACAGCTATAAGATAGCGGCAATGTTACGACTGAAGTTGTTATATTCCGGAGGACCAAAGTAAAATAAATGTCAGTAATTGGAAATATTACAAATAATATGTGTCACCATAGCTAAATTAATGTCTGTAATTTTGGTACTCAATTCTTGTTGTTGTGAAGACGCTTCTTTTTTTTAAATGAAGATCCACGTGGTGGTGCTCTCCGCGAGTTGGCCAACCAGTGCAATTAATCATTAAAGTACACTCACTTATAACTATGATGACACTTATGGAAAGAAAGCAATTAAACTGAAATATAACTAAAAATGTCAAACTTGACAATAACGGTAAATAAACTAGTTGCGGTACGAACATAAACTATTATTCTTCTTAAAATGTGTAGCGAGTGTAGCGATTTTTGTATTATATTGATGCGACTTGTAAAGCATACTTTCAACGACAGATCCCCACCCTAGCCGGACCGGTCAGGATTATGGGAGACAGTTGACGTAATGATCAAAGGTGAGTTCACCTGGTTTAAAGTATGAATATTCAACATAGCGGCGCCCTTGAAACAATGTTTCAAAGATGTAAGATAAAGTCCATAAGTAATGAACCGTATGGAAAGCGTTGCGAAGTATAATTTGCAATTATTGCCCTACATCAAGTTCAAGAAGAACAGTAGAACTGGGGGGCGCCGCCCATCCAACGAGGCGTTTGCGTAGCGTTTATTGTGTGGTAGGAAGCTTGAAGACCTTGGCCGCCGGCCTCTTGAGTGTGCCGGTCGCAGTCCTTAGCATAACTACTCTGACGATTCCATCCTTGCCAGGGTGCGTTTCTACTACTCTCCCTAAAGGACATGCTAGAGGTTTAGTGTTGGGCTCATGGATGAGCACTAAGTCTCCAGCCTGGAGATTCTTTTCTGTTTTCGTCCACTTAAGTCTCTGTTGTAGGGTGTGGAGATATTCGCAGCTCCAACGCTTCCATATGTGTTGAGAGAAGCGTTGAGTCTGTTGCCACAGCGTGTGGCGGTTGTGTGGCGTGTCATATAAATTCTGTTCTGGTAGAGAGATAAGAGGTCAGCCTATTATGAAGTGTCCAGGTTTTAGCACAGATAGATTTTATGGGTCGTTGGATATATGTGTTAGTGGACGAGAATTGAGTATGGCTTCTACCTTTGTGATAAGCGTTTTGCCAATGGAAGATGCTGAGAACCCAAAGTGCGCGTTAAATAGTGTTTTGCACTTTTTACAGCGGCTTCCCATAGTCCTCCCTTATGAGGTCTTGCTGGCGGCGAAAAGTGAAACTGGACTCCTTGCTCGGTGCCATATCTCGTCAAAGTGGTTTTGGCGTCTTCCTGCCGGAGTATCTTGGCGTAAGCTGACTGAAGTTTCGCGGCAGTGCCGATGAAGTTGGTTCCACAGTGTCAGTATAGACATGGACACAAAGTCCTCTTCTGGAAACAAATCTGGAGAAGGCATCAATAAAGGCGTCAGTAGAGAGGTCCATGGCGACTTCTAGGTGCACGGCTTTCGTGGTGAAGCATACAAAGACACATAGAATTTCATTAGTTTGGCGTAGCGTATGTATTTTGACATTGAAAGGGCCTGCAAAGTCGATTCCTGTCTTAACGAAAGGCTTCGAAGGTGTCACTCGTTCTGTTGGCAGGTTACCCATAGTAGGCATTTTATTAATAGGTCTGTTTCTGAAGCAATTCATGCATTTGAAAATAAGTGAGCAAATGGTGCTTCTGGCGGACAATATCAAAACTTTTGCGTGATCAGAGATTGTAACAGCTGTGGACCAGCATTGAAATATTTTAAATGGAAAGTATTGATGATGAGTTGTGTTATATGATGTGTTTTTGGAAGCAACAGTGGATGTTTAGCGCTATAGTTCAGTGAAGTGAGTTTGAGTCGTCCACCAACTCGTCCCAGTCCATTGTTATCCAAAAAAGGTGACAAGTGTTGTAGTTTCAGTGTGCAAGAGTTCTTAGCTTTTAGTTGTTTCATTTCTTCTGAAAAGTATTGTTAATTATGGCTTGTTCGGAGCGTTCTAAGTCATTGAGAGACAACGAAGTGTTGGTTCTGGTTTTGGTTTTACAGTTGTGTATACATTTTTAAAAATATGCCAGTGTTTGTGTGAGAAAATTCCAGTTTGAAAATTTAGTTAATAAATCCCATTCGAGAATAGCTGATGAAATTCCTATGTGTAGCGGGTTGGAACTGAGTTCGGGAACAACATCCAATACCGTGGTGGTGTATTTGGCCATTCTTCGACTGAGCGTGAGAGCCATTTCGGTCCGTGCCACCACAAAGGGTGGTTTAATAGCACAGACGGAAGTAACGTCCGAGTGGCACAATCTGCAGGATTTTGAAGCGTATTCACATGAAACCAATGGTCCGGAGAAATCCAGTCTTGGATTTGGCTCACTCAGTTGGCAATATACACTTTCAGGCGATACGTTAGTGTTTTTATCCATGTCAAAGCAACGGAAGAATCCGACCAATAGCAAAATAAATAAACTTTATAAAGCGGTGAAATTAATGAGATGCAATAAGCCATTAGGTTTGCAAGTAAATTTTCACCACACAGTTCTAAGCGCGGCAACCTTCGACTTTGCCATTAGAAGTTGTGTTTTGACATTATTTGTTGAGTCCACGGTTCTATCGTAAATTGTAGCACAATAACCTTTCTCACTGGTGTCACAAAACCCATGTAACTGAATGTTTTTTGCATCGGACAAGTGCACACAGCGGGGTATCCTTATTTGTTCTACGGTGGGTAACTCGTTAGTGAAAGTTTGCCAAACTTTTATTACATCCACGGGTACTGTTTCGTCCCAAGAGAGTCCCAACGTCCAAAGCGATTGAATTATGCATTTTTCATGAAAAATTATTGGTGTTAACCAACCACAGGGGTCATAGATGCGAGCGATTACTGACAGGATAGAGCGTTTAGTATAGGCGTGTTCTGTGAAATTGATGGTGTATGAAAATTCATCATTTCTAGGTGTCCATTTTAAACCCAAAATAGCGAATAGCGGTTGATCAGGTGATCTAAAATAAAGTGGCGATTCTTTGAAAGTTTCTGAAATTTCTTGTAATAAGTCTAGCGAGTTTTAAGTCCATTTTCGAAGTTGAAATTGGCCCTTTGTAATGCGATTAGTTCTTTTTGTAGAGCTTTAGCTGAAGTGACATCTGACGCGCCAGTGACTATGTCGTCGACATAAATATTTTTAGTTATAATTTCCGATGCTAATGGAAAAATTCTTGCATTCATCGTTGGCTAATTGGTTTAGCGTGCGGATCGCCAAGTACGACGAAATGTTTACTCCATAAGTTACAGTAGTTAGTTTAAAAATTGAAATTCGCTGAGTGGGGTCCGAGCATCACAATATCAGTTGATAGTTTTGATCACTTGGAGTTATTTGGATCTGTCTGTATATGTGGTGTATGTCGCAAGAAAAAACAATATTGTGACGCCGGAAATGAAATATGACATCGCAAATGCGGTTTTGTAGACTTGGACCGCAGTGCAAAGTATCATTTAGTGATAAACCTAAATCAGTTTTGTGCTTGCGTCGAAAACCACTCGAATTTTCGCGTTAGGATCATTGCCTTTGAACACAGAGTGATGAGGGAAGAAATAATTGTTACATTTTAATACGGATTCTGAGGTTAATTCCATGTGTCCTGATTGAATATAGTCATCCATAAAAGCAATACAGGCGATTTTAAGCGTAGAGTTTGTTTTTAGTTTTGCCTCCAGATGTAGACATTGTCTTTTGGCCGTAGCGAAAGAGTTACCAAGGACAGAGATTTTAATATGGAACGAAAGCGAAGTTTTATAATATCGACCTTCTGAATTTCTAGATATGGTGTTACATACTGGTTTTCACATTCTACCTCTTCCTTAGTTGTGTGCGAACTAATAGGAGGTTCTTCTACAACCCAAAATTGTTGTAACATTTGATATAGATCTATGTCGGAAGTTGATACCATGGTGATTGATGTGTTTGCATTTGACAGTTTGAATGGATCCAATTAGAACGTAGCCGAAAACCTTTAGGCAACACGTGTAGGCAGACTGTTAACATCGTTTATTGAACACACAAATGGGAGAAAACGTCCGAATAATCATACTAATAAAATAATTGACCATATTTCATTAATAAGTGATAACTTCAGACAGGGAATAATCATTTATTACAAATATTTTTAATAAAATTAATTTATTACGTTTAGAAACTACCTCATAATATAATTGTATTCGATTATTTTAATTATTGCAGAAATTATAAATTTATGAGATGTACTAGTTTTTGTCACATAACACTTTATATCGAATATCTTTTACTAAAATAGCAAATAAAGGTAGGGCTGGAACATAACGAATGTTTGTAGTAAAAAGTTACAATTTGAACAAACATATATTCATTAGCAATCTTAAATGTTACGTGCTTAAGTTTTTAACTATGTAATACAACGAAATAGTGTATTTTATGTATATTTGTTTATTCAACAATGAGATATGTACTTTGAAAAACCTTGTTTTTTTTAGGTTAAATATAACTTTTGTCATATCTTTTGAAGTTTGAAGTAATAATGCTTTTTTTAACAAACAAGATTTGTATTCAGTCATAGAAATCAATTTATGACTTTACGTACATACATAAATTTTACAACAGTGTTTTCTATAATATTACAATAAAATAATGTGCTGACTAGATTAAATTGAGAAAATTAAAATTATGTAATTTATGGATACGTTTATACATGTCTTCATAAACAGCACACACTGATGAGACTGTAATGCAAATAACTATTGGAGTGACTCACCACACAATTACATTCTGCCTCAAAACCCAACCCGCAGGGATAATCCGAGCAATTCCTCCCTCAGCGGGGCCATTGTAGTCCCTAGACACTGTTAGACATTCGTAATGGCTCAATCAACGTTTAATATAAACCACAATGTCGTGCATTGATGGTAATGTTCTTTGAAGATCATTATTTGGCAGCTACTGATAAAAGAAATGTGTAGAAGGTGTTGTACTTAGTGTGACAGGCCACCAGAGATGCACATACAAACGAAAGTAATTCCTAACATTAATATGTATAAGTGCTTTCTTCGAATTGGATGATTGTTGTGTGTTATAATATGTACAGATATAAATAAAAAATCCCAGATACAAATCGAAGGCGCCAAGAAAAACATTGGAAATTAAACTTAGTAATTTACTGATTCAAATTCCTTTGTGAACAAACAAACCGGTTTAGACACTTTATAAAACATTATTTATTGGTTCAATATATAGGTACAACACTTTTGTTTTCTCATTTCTATGTAGGCTACTTTTATTTTAATTTTTTTAGGGTACTATTACCTAGCTATTTTACTCTCAAGAACCCGACATTTTAATCATTTTTAATAAATGTTACTTTAATTCACTACATATCCTTGCAATTTTTTTAAAACATTACACGATCTCGGGTTTTAGGTCAATAAAAAAAAAATTAACACTTAATATCTGCAAACATCAATTTAGATTTATTATTATATACAATTAAATATGTATCAAATTAAAGAATTTTCACGTTTTTCATTTTGTTATGGCCCTTGTTTAGTAATAAATAACAACAGCAAAAACCATTTACTAACTATCTTTTTTGAAAATGTTTGAAACAAAATAATGTGTAAACATTGATAATTTGTAACCGTGGTTAAAATTCCAAAATGTTGTAAATGTTAAAAGTCATGATTTAATATCTCTTTAACCGTTTAAGTTTATCGAGAAATGTAAATATTCTTTTATATTGTAAATGAAGCCAAAATTTTAAAATGTTGACAACATTTAAGAACTTTTGGAATAGTTTTGTACCTCGGTAATCTTTTAATTTCAAAAGAGAAATTTTCATTAATAGTCTATTAATATTCTACAATATTTTCAAATATTCTAAAACAGCAGAAAATGTTAAACTCCTTATGGAAAAGCTGTTAGAATACTCGAGTATCATAACAAACGGATGTAAATGAACCTACATTTTGCAATTATTCTTCTTATACTTTACGTGACAATAAAACGTAGATTATAAAGACAAATACGAAAGTACTGAGTAAATTTATGTACGGAATTTAAATTATCTACGTGTGTCAAATACGCTTAATCATTATTGATTTTAAGAAAAGAAATCAAAGAATTTTTTTTCTATTCGGGTAAAACCGTTTACGACAGTTAGTTTGTTTATTTACCGTAAACATTCCTAAAAAATTTACATTTAAGAGTTCTGTGATTCGTAGAATTTGAAAATTCAATATAGTTTTTATTCAAACAAATAAAACACGTTCTCGAATATGCAATTGTATAATTTGGTGTACGTTGCAATTGTAAAACTGTGCAAACATAAAATAGGAGTAATAAAAATCTGCAAATTCTGTCATCAGTATATAATTCTGAAGGCATATATAACCATTTATTGTAGAAATAATTTCGACAAATAATTCATGTATTTGTTTTAAAAAAAAGTTTGTTTAACAGTCCTTTATGAAGCTATCTGTCGCCTTTATCGTGATCTACTTTAAACACGCCTCAACAACACGCGGTAGTAAATTATAAAGTTCGTGATTAATTTATTGGAGTGTAATCTCATTATTTATCAAGGTGTATGTTACCTGCTGAGTATTATAATGACAGATTAAATTATCCCTAATTTTAGAGTATCAAATTTAATGAAACAATTCAAGGGAATTTAAAATTAATAGTTTATACAAATGTATAAACTACATTTGTATAAACTACAAATGTATCGTTATAAATGTATAAATTTATTTGTAAAGTTTTACTGAATAAATCAATTTGTATACAAATTGTGTTTAGGTATACAAGAAAATATATATCAATTTGCTAGCTTGTTACATTTACAACAACATTTTGATCACGCAAAAAACATGCACACAATGAAATACATGAGCAAACAATATTTTGTACAAATAAATATAGCATAACCAAATATATTTTTCTAGTGTGTCAGCCTCGCTAACAATATTGTGAATGCGGATTTTTCATAACTAACTTTTTTTTCAGTTTTACTATTTACATTAAAATTTAAAAAAGTGTGGAAAGGCATTTCTATAACAATTAATCTATCTGCACAAGGCGATTGTTAGAAAACTTCAAATAATTAAAATACAGAAAGAGATTTTCAAAATCCTATCTGTTATCACTCTTTAGGAGACACTCATAAAACGATTCTTTAAATCCCAAAAAAAAAAACTCCTTTTCTATTCTCATCCTAGTAAAAAAATTTGTAATGGACGAATATAAATTTTACCTATAGTTCAAAACATTAGTATCTAACCCTTTAGTTTTTAGTTGAAAAATTTCAATATCTTTGTAGTTTAAAATTTCCACTTTTTATTCAAAATAATTCTTAAAATGGCATTATTTCTCACTAAAGAAGTTAAAGGTAATTTTTGCTTTATATATATACCAGAAACACTAAATTTAAACAGCGCTGCGAAGGAAAAAAATAAGTTAAAATTGCTGTCGGGTTGTATAACAATTATGTTTTAACGTAAATATTTTTTTTTTTACATTATTATCAATAACCCTCTAATAAATAACCAGGCATAATATAAAGTACAAACACATAAACAGCTTTTAGTTACCTTCACATTTTTCACTGTATTCCACGTTGAAGTATACTTTTTCATTCAATCGCCATTTCCCGAAATGTGAGAATTTCATGTTTCATGTTTTAAGAGACTAAATTCAAAATTTCTCAAGAACCACTAGAAGTACATTATTAACATTTTTACCACTTACTATTTTTATCTTTACCTATATAATTGCGTATATTTATGTTTGTATCTTTCACTCATCATAAATTAAAAAATAATTTGTAAAAAGTAAATAAAAATAAAGATAATTTTAATGTTAAGTTAGATAAAAAGAAATATTTGAGGTGAATCGACATAATTCTTAATAAATTTGTAGTATAATGTATTGCCTTTAAGAAAAATTAAGAACCAACAAAGGTTTTATTTTTTTGTCCTATGATAAATGTCAAACACTTTATGTTTTCAATTTTTTTTTTAGCATATACCACACCGGGGAAAAATTCAAAACATGTTTACCATTAATAAAAAATGTCACCCTTTTCAGTAACCTTAAAAGGTCTGTAATATATTTTTGGACAGTTGTATTTTTCAATAATGGTATATAAAAAGACATAATGGTTTTTGGAATTTTGCAAATAGGTTTTGTAACGTTTCCCTTAAAGGTAGGTAACGGTTCTGAGAATAGATTTACATTCCTTAGTAAGCAGTAAATTTTAAAAAATCTACTTGATTGTAAAACGTAAGTACGTATATTATTTTGCAAACATTAAAACAATTCTAGTTCAAATTTTTCCTACTAATAGGTAAAATAATAATGGATTTTGAAGGCTAAATTTAATCAAATTCAGTTAAATACTCTCCAAGGTTAATCAATTTTGCCTACGTGAGTCAGAAGAATTCAAAAACAGGATGCCCAACATGTTTGACGATTTTATTTAACACTAGGGGAGACGTGTGTTGGTTCAGTCTCGGCATAACTGAAAATATAATGTTGTACTAAACTGGACTTCCGAATCAACAGTTTTATCAATCTGTTATTTTGTTCACTTTGTTGCTACTGTAATGAATGTAAATACATTCCAGATAATAATATGTGTTGGTTAATCATCAGTCTAGGCCTAACCTAAATTATGTTTAATTTATTTTACCTTCCTCAACGGCAACCCATAATTAATTTATGTTTTTGTGCACACTTTTACACAGTACGTTTTTAATGAAATAAGTTTCAATAAAAAATTTGTTTTAGTTTTTAATAATGTTGCTTACAACTATTATTTGTATTACAACTATTAGAATATGGAACAACTATGGAATTAACGCCCAACTTGATCCAATGAATTTGTTCCAACTAAATTTACAAATATTGAAATACAAAATGTTTTTATCGATATGAATTCTAGCCTAATGTTACTCAGAGATAGTGTTTTTATTTAAACAAATATAAATTGGTTCAGTAGTTCCAGGAATTACCCTCTACGTACAAATTAATTTTACCTCTTTATAATTTTAGACAAAAAATATATATTAAAATAAAATTATAAAGATTTAAAATTATACTTCAACATATGGCTTTGTTCCCAAAAAATTATCTTAAAAGTTAGATATACAGATAATTGTTTTAAGTTTGAAATCGGCTTATAATGGAAATATTATAGAAAACAGGTGACTACTGTTATTATTATAGTCAATAAACATATGTATTGGCGCTTAAAGTTTTGTTAAATAATGAGTACATTTTTTGTTGTTTTTATGTTCGATAAATGCTGCAGTTTTTCAAAAAGTATATAAAAACACGCTTGTATTCAAAATAAAGTTTGTATCCAAATTTCAAAGCAATTGGTGAAGAATTTTTGGAGATTATCTATTTTGAACAAACGCAAATTTACATTTTTATTTATATAGATTGTAAACAAGAAGAAGAATAGATATGATAAAATATTAACAGCATACGCAACTATCAATTTTAAAGTGTAATTGAGTTTTAGAGTTGTATGCCAAGGTGCAAAAGTCAACGACAAATAAAACAAAAATAAACTTCAATATTTTGTGTAATAATGTATGGTGATGACAACAATCTCCAACAATATTAAAACACAATCAGGAAGGTTTCAATAGGAATAGATTTGTTACTTAATTTCATACATAAAGAAAATGTATGTAGTCAGTTCCCTAAATTGTATAAAGATTTAAAATCAATTGTAAATAGTGTATATCTTATCCAATATGTTATCAGTTGTGAAATATGCCCTCACTATGCCATTACAAAATATGTGTAATTTACCTAATAAAATAAAATTAAAAAAAAAAACAGAACAAAACTAAAATAAATAAAACAATAAAAATAATTAGCTTCTGAACAGAAATACCCCAGTAAAACCATATAATAGACATACATTACTCAAAAACAAACTGCATACCTCACATAATATTTTGTTCATTGTATATTTAATAATTTGGTCTTAGTTTTTGATTCATAATCAAGTGATTCACGAAGACTTACATATTGTTTGCAACTTAGGCTATTTTTTATAGTAAGGGAAAGCATGAACAAACATGAATTTGTATAATAAAATAAAATTTAAAGCGAAATAAATAAAATGTCGTTTAAAGAATACATTTAAATATAAGGCAATATAATATAAGGTAATTAAATTTAACAATTACATAATATAATAAATTGTATATATAAGGAAATATAATATTAGGTATAAAACTATATATTTAATAATATTATATTTAATTATTTCAACACATTTAATATAATAAAATAAAATATAAGGTAACTAACAAGAGCACCGAGCGTCACATTCCAATTTGGCCAAATGACGTCCTGAATAAAGCGTTACAAGGAAAATGAGTTGAACTTTCTCTCATGTTGTCGAATTTAATGTTATGTATGATATGAGTTTGTGATATTTGTTTCACGTGTAATAAAATAGAGAAAATACTTGACCGACTTTTAGTTTTTATTACTGCAATTAAATACTGCACAGCATGTTTCGCAACTCTGTATAACCGCTATATAGAATAGTTGAGTTGCTATAGTAACGAATTTCGAAACAATCATATATGTTTTAAATAGTTAGTTATTCTTAAATCCGTATCAATTTGTGTTTGATAGTAAAAACTAAGATATCTCGAAAAGAGATTCACAAATCAAATGTTACTGAACTTTCTGCTCTATTACTGTATGTGTATTTTTTTATTAAATATTATAAATTTTAACTTTTGATACGATAAATATCTCGAAAATGTTTATGTATATTTTACGAGGACAGTGACTAACATTATAAAATAAGATAAACTGCAAAATAAATGCTTGGTTCATTCCTGTCGCCTATTTAAAATAAACTTTATATTGAACATTCATCATACCCCTGACACGTTATTAAAACCACATATTCAAATTGAACTCGAACTTGTTTCAACGGCAAAGTTATCAGGTTTTGTTCTTCCTTTGACTATTTTAGTCAATGTACTTTATATTAAGTTTTACAACTAGCCACTATAATTATTAGCAATTATCAGAAATAAGAAAACTGATTGCCTTAACTAAAGAATTACCAAGTTATAGCAATTTGGACAAAACATATTCTATGTTCTCTTGCACGAATAACTTATTGCTAAATAAATATATATACTATGTTTTACCTTTGGTTCGGCTTAGTTCAAGTTTAGTATGGTGATGTGGGTTTTTTTTCGACACACAGCACATCAATAGTTCACTTATGAAAACTAAAATAGATTATTATTGTTTTAATTAAACATAAGTGAACTGAAGAAAAAGACAAATTCTACTTTGGTATATGTGTATAACTAAAATATTTAACTTAATAATTGGGTTACCGGCAGCGTAAATAAAAAAAACACAAAGTTACGATGTTAAATACTACAGAAAACTCGTTACAGCAATGGTGATGCACATTACTGATTTACGACAGAATGGTATAGCAGATTACTCTAATTATTATACTGTATAGCGACGTGCTTTTTATTGGTTAATCTAATTAGCATTATAATTTCACTATTAACTTAATAACGCAGGTAGTTGTGTTTTTATAGAAAAACTTAAGATAGAAACTAACGACGTCGATTATATGAACTAGAAAGAATTATTTTTAAATTGGAAATGATTTTATGTCTAGTTTGTTTCTAAACAAAGAGGAATCATTCTGTTTCTTTTGACATAAGATGGATACGCCAACATTGTTGCTGAGCAGCTAATAGCAAAAAAAGTGTATGTTTCAGTAATTAGCCCCATAAAAGGGACGGTTCAACAATTCGTCCTAGAATTTCCTGAAAACGGAAAGTTACACTTTGTGCTGAATCGGAAGTCGTCCATACTAAAACGTCAAATGGACATTGTCTTTCTAAAAGACAAATGCCAGAGCAATATTACCTTAAGTCTATCACTTCACGGGGGTTAAAAAGTACTTTATTAAATCTTCACCCATGGTTATGTGCTATAAGTATTAGGGTCAATCGCAAATAACACAGAGTTATCAGACAATGCTGTTTGAACGCGCAAATAAATACAACCGATTTTCTTAAAATAGATACTATATTTTGTGGTGGTGTGAGAAACCGACTAATCAAATTTAGTTTTAAAAATATTTTTAGTACATAAATGAATATAAACGCAAAGATAAATAAATATACAATAATGAATAAGGCAAGTTTAATTTTAGTTTTTGAGATGATTAAAATACTAACTACTGGTAACGCAACAAACATATTTTTGGTAGTACACTAAATGAACACTTAAATTTCTTAATTTAGTCGGAGTCATCAGAAATATCACGTGATTCAGATGTGTTTGCTTCAAATAAGTTTCCCTCAGGTTCGGGTGTTTTCTATAGGTTCACCGCCTCTTTTGGGATGGTATCTTTCAATCCGGAGAATGGTTTCTGTAAAAAAGAAATTCAATAGAAAGTGGCCAAACTGGCACAAACGAGCACTTGAATTTTATCAAATAATTTTGATAAATCGTAAAGAACCCACTAGTACATAATCAATAACCAATACAGTAAAATAAAAAAAGTTATTTATTAATAAACGTACATTGTATGCTAAAAATTGCATATTTTTGTTTGATTGTTGTATAATAATAGGATTTGAATTGTAGAATATAAACAGTAATCTTATTAGTAAAATTAAACTGCTGGTTTAGGCCTACTATTAGTATTTATGGTTCATGTGAAGTTATTTAAACTACGACCGTGCTCCAGAATTAGACAGGACTGGACGTATTCCGCCGTTATTGTAATGATTATAAATTCAACAGTTGTTGATAAATCGTTCCTATGTTTCTGTTTAGTAGAAAAAATAATTATTTTTAAATCCTTACCTATAAGTACTATTAATTTTTCTCACGTAAATTTTAATGAAATGCACTGTGGGCAGCATCGTAAAACTTATATCATCAGAACACTATTGTCTGAAAAAGTTTATTTTAGAGTAGTTGGCCCAACCCGGCTTTGCACGGATAGACAAATCAAAGTTAAATGTAAATTAACAAAAAATATATTATATCAATAAATATACAGTATTACACTATGTATTTCTTATGGGGATTTTTAGTAACTTTTACCCCCCCCTCCAACCTCCCCTAAAATTTCGATATTTTTTAAACCTTCTCTTAGCGAGCACCTAAGGCCCTAGAGGAAGCTGCATACCAAATTTGATTCCAATCCGTTCGGGTGTTTTGGAGAAATCGTGACCTCCCCAAACCCCCTAAAGTTTAGATTTTTTTTGAAACCCTTTCTTAGCGAGCATCTATGGCCCTAGAGGAAGCTATATACCAAATTCAATTCCAATCCGTTTGGTAGGTTTTTATAAATCGTGATTTAGTAACTTTGACCCCCAAATACCCCCTAAAATTTCGAATTTTCGGAAACCTTTCTTAATGCGCGTTTTGAGCCTATAAAGCGCATTAGTGCCAAATTTCAGGTTTGTAGGCCTCGTTGTTTTGGAGAAACTGTGATGAGTCAATGGGTCAATGGAATTTGGCTTTTATAAGTATAGATTTAGATAAATTCTCTTAACAGAGAACAATTATTAGGGTTCGGTAATAAAAATATATATATAAATGTGGTTGCACGGCTGCAATAAATTATATTTGGATAAATAAGTTCAAAATAAAATTTAAACTTCAATGGAACATTAGGTCCGACTGTATTACAAGTGACTTACATAACAAACGTTCTCTACTTTGTATTTGATTGGATGTCTAGTTTGACTAACAGCAGATTTTGGTTCCAGGTCACCTCCATGTATCACAAAGTCAAAGCTCGTCGTCGTTGTCTGAGAGGAGGGTTGGGCGTTCACTCTGTACACTAATTTATGTCGATAAGGGCAATTGGAGCAGAAAATGTCGGTGTTAGTCAGTCCCTAGACAAACCAAACTATGTATTAGTGACTAAAGTTTAAAAAAATTTGATTATAAAACGAATTTTAAATTATACTTTTATCAATTATAATTGAAATAATATTATTACATATTTATTTTCTCAAATTTTAGACATGTTTTAAATACTTTATTTCTTACTTAAGGCTTACATATCATATCATACCATTTTAAAAACAACCAGTCAAATGAGACAATGACATTAAAAATAAATTAAGGACCAGCAGTAAATACAAAATACCAAACATTACAAAAATATGAGATTAGCGTATTTTTTACAAATACCAAACATAATTCGAATGTTCAAATAAAAACAGCATTAAAAATTAACTAAGGTATTGCCTTACTCATGATTATTATTCAGATTTACACATATAAAACAATGCAGTGTTATTTAGGCAATATATTTTCAACATTAAAACTGAATACACGCTATTATGTTTAACTGTGAATATAACTTGACGTTTCGTATCATTTCAAACATAAATTGCAGATAAAATATACCTACAACATTATACAGATTTTGCATTATTATTTCTGAATTATAACTTAAGTATAATACTCTTTAATTCCTGTTGACTGAACAAAATGTATTGGTTGTTACAATAATGAAAACTACTTAGAAATTGGTAATGAAATTTGTTTATTTTTTTCTTTTAAAAACTACAACTTTTGCAACTACTAAACTACAGAGATGACTAAATATATCTTCATAGTTATCACAAATCTCTGAAAACTTTGGATGTGTTATTTATTGTTGATGTTGGTTATTTATTGCGTTTACTCTTCCAGCTTTTAAGCAACAATAGAGAAAACTAAAGAAAAGCATGGTTTTGCTGAAGTTTTTGCAAAAGATAAGAACGAGGTACTTGTTTTCTGTGGTACTCAATACTTGTGTTGTGTTCATAAAGACATTTGGTTTTTTAATCTTGGATATTTTATGATAAACTGTTAACTATGAGATCCCTTTGAAGGTAGTCAACATCATATGCTTTAATTTACGAACATGTATTTTATCTCATAGCCTATAAAGTAAATACGTAATAATATCACCGATAATATCTAGGCCGAATCAATATTGATTATATTTTATTTTTAACATGATGTAACTACTTTAAGCAATGCAAGAAAGATTTTCTGTTAATAGTTAAAATTTCCAACTGTTTCAGCAGATATTTCAGCCACGGCTTGGCTTCTCTGTAACTAAATTGTAATGTAAATTCTCTCCTAGTGAATTTCTCACTTTGAAACAATGATTGGTAAAGTTTAAATGGATAGTAAAAACAAATCGTAGTATTTATTTTAATTGTACATTTGGCTATTTAGATAACAAAAGCGAAATGAGTATACTAAAATTTGTTTATAAAGTTTATTTAAAGGGGGGGGGCGGGTTTGAAGTAAATATTACGAGAGAGGCAAACGGATTTGATCACATATTTATATATACGTTTAAAGTAACCAAAGACGTTAAATGCAATTCGGTAGTAATTATCAATAAGACTATTTACAATAGCAAAGTTCAATGATTCCTTCCAGGCTAACCGTATAAACAAGATACTTAAGGATCCCACAGTCATTTACAATAAATTAATAGATAAAAACTTGAATGTAAGTAAAACACGGTTGTCCGATATTGACTTACAGTGGATGGAAAATTTAATCAGGTTTTGACCCTCAGTAAAAATCTAAGGATTTACTTTTGACCAAAAGTAATTGTTCTTTTTGTTCATCATTCCATTATTTGAAAAATTTGATTCACTTGTCCAGATGATTTTTGACAAAAAGTAAGAATCGTTTGCTGCCTCTTCGAGTATCCATCCGCAAAATTCAATTCTTCTTCCTTCATCACCTGGGAGAAGCGCCTGGTGAACACTAAGCTTATAGGCATGATATTTAAATTTGTGCAGTATTTTACAAACTGTTTCCTAATTAATTTCAAGTTCGCGAGAAGCATCTCTTATTGAATTCCAATGGTGAGCCTCAAAATAAGCTAAAACTAGTGTTTCAGTTTCTTCATTCAAAAAAGAGTCTTGTTTTTACAAATGATCCATTTGATCTTAAATTGTTAACAAGTTTTTTAAAAGTTCTACAGTTAAGAGGCTATTAGGATACCTTTGTTGATAAGTAGCAGCAGCTAACTTACAATTCTTAGCACTAAGAAAGTAGATCTCTAACATATCAATCTTTTCGTCGTTTGGACGATCCATTTTGTTGTGTTACTAAATGAAATAAACACATAACTAGGCAACTCACTGGTCTGTAACGAGTTAGTTGAAACTTATTCTAAAATAAAATGGTAAACAAAAAGAAACAAGAAAGCGCACAGCTAAGTTGCAACAATTACAATAGCAAGAAAGTTACAGCTGTTACTTCACATTATTGAAACCAGATAGGTTAAAAATGTAAGAATTCAAACGTTGACTTTGTTTTTTTGGATAAAACGATGTTTTTAAATAATTTTACAATAGCTGTCAACAATTAACCCCACTTCAGACATATAACAGCTGATTTCGCGCTTCATCTGTAATGCTTTATCAAAACTTAGCCTACATTGGGGTTATGTTTACAAGTTCACTACTTCAGTCAAAACAAACTTCTTATAATGTCTGAAGTTGTTTGTATTTGTATATGAGTTATAAAACAAACTACGTTTTTGTATAAAATTGCAACAGCTTTTTAACATTCCATTGTAAAAACTACTGCACTCTGAGTTAAACATTATTGTTTGCAAATGGTAAAAAATGACTCTTTGATAATTAATTGTTGAAATAAGAGTTTCTGAAAATTTCAACGCTCCTAGCGGCTAAACGGTTAAGTTTAAAAAAAAAACACCAAGATTAAAAAACGTCTTAATATTGCATGTAAACCCCAAATCCGTCATAAAGAATAGGGGTTTCCATAAGAAAATCGAAAGTTGGCCACCATATTGGAAAATGGCGGCATATTTTCGAAATTACAAAATCATATTTAACGGCCACTAAAAAGTAGGTAAAGTCCCCCATTTAAAGTTTCCTGTAAAGCTTGTCACTTCTGATATACCAATGGTGGCACACTTAAAATAGTGTCAGTTTATAATAATCTCATTAAGAAGTCTAACTTACATAAGCATGCAATAAACGAATGCATAAACCTTCTAAAAACAACCCTAAAGCAGAATTATTTCACTTTCAATATTGAATACTACTTCCTACAGAATGAACGCCTAGCCAATGGTTTACCCCTATCTAGTATATTATCTGAAATATACCAAGAATATATAGTAAACCATTAACATTTGCAGACTCTAACCCGTTTAAGAGTAAAATAATTTTCTATAATAGATATGTCAATGATACAATAATTGTATTTATTCCATAATGATAGCGACAGACAATTAAGTCTCTTAACTAAGTTCATAAAAATAATAGACACCCGAACCTCACCCTTACTTTCGAAACTAAAATTAACAACGATCTGAATTACTTAGACATGAAAATATCTCGCCACAACTTTGAATTTGCATTCAAAATCTATAGACAAAATACAACAACCCCACCAGAGCAAAACTCGCAACCTACAATTGTGTGACATACACAGACTTTTATACATACCCATGTCACCTATAAATTATGAGAGAGACAGGAATACTCTCAAACACATCGCGCAGGCCAAACGGTACAAGACCACTATCGAGGACAAATTAATAATAAACACAACAAAAAGGCTCGAAAAATAACAATCGAGCCAAATAACAAATATAATAAAAAATACGTATCAATTGAATATGGTAACATGTTCAACAACACCTTAAGGAATATAAAGGTCTGATTGTCACGTTTCGTACCAATAATAAACTGGAAACCAAAAACCAGAACAAAAGTTAATGAATACAAAACAACTGGTGTCTAAAAGTTGGTATGTAATGATTGCCCTAGTTTTTACATAGGACAAACTGGACAACCCTTTAATATAAGGTTCGAAGAACATTTTGAAACCTATAAACCTTAGGACAAATCCACATACGCTGAACACCTTATCAATAACCTCCATTCATATACTGATATCAACACCAACATGAGTATATTACACAAATGTAAAAAAGGACACACTTTAAACGCGTTAGAGGAATTTAAAGTTAACAAAACATTACAATCTTAAATCAACAACTACACATATTAAACGAACAACTGTCCTTTAAATCAAACATATTGTACGATACGTTAATTAAAAGGCAAGGAGGGGCATAATGGTCCAATGTCATTGCATAACCTAACTTCGTTCAGTACAAATTCAATAACCGAAGTCAATGTTCGTGGCAAAAAAGTGTGCGTTTGAATTTAACGAACTCTACACGGAGTGGACTATGTGTTTGTATGTGTACGTGATAGTATTTTACATAACCTGATGAGGAATAGTAGTCCGAAATATCAATTGCTTTAGAAAGGAAAAAAACAATGATTAACTTATAATTTAATACTAAACAATAGAAACAAATAATATAATAGCTACTTTCGGTATTTAATAACTTAAACAAATAATTATTACTTTAATCTTATTAGAAATGATCATAAGCAATGTAATTATACCAAACGATGGTAATAAAATATGAATAAAGACAATAGATTATGTTATACAAAGAGCACAATACACAAGTTAGACATGACAACAAGCCCCAAAGGATGCCAAACTTAGGGGACAATGCAAGTTTATATTTCATCTTCTCATGGCTGTTTAGTCACGGAGATTTGTTTGTGTTTGAATAAATTAATTAAGTTATGGTTCTGCAATAGAAGGGGCAGAAATTAAAGAATGTACGTTTTTGTTCTTGAAGTAAAATTTTGTTTCAAATGTTTCCTTTGTTGTATGGTAATAGCTAACTAAATACATATAAAACGTTACATTTAATATATTAAACGAATGTTTAAGAAAAATATTACCTTATTCAGGGAGTTATATATATACTAAAAAGGATTAAACTTCAACTTGTTATTTGCATTGAAATAAAAAAACTATCTACTAGTACATTTTCCATTTAAAAATACGACATCAAAAATTATTAATTAAATCCTTAGGGTCGGCTCTAGTAAAACAGAAAGCAACCTGCGACTCCCTAAAGCGGCGGTAGGTTACGCGGACATTTCTCATCCTAAATCCATTTAAAAACTGCAATTATTCAAATAGAGTTTTTTAAAAAATACCAAACTCTTGGGGACAAAATTCTTCATCCGAATGGCTTGGTAATTTTTCGCTATAATTAATAGTTACAACGTAAAACATATTTGAAATCACCCTATAGCAGCGGTAGGTTACACGGACATTGCTCGGCCTTAATCCATTTAAAACCCACAATTGTTCAAATCGCATTAAAAAAAAAAATACCAAAATCTTGGGGACGAAATTCTTCAGGCGAATGGCTTGGTAGTTTTTCGCTATAATTAATAGTGAAAACATAAAAAAATAATAAAAATCAATGTTTTAAATTGTTAATAAATATTAAACAAAATATTTTTCTTAATTTTTAAAAAGCCATTTGCATGCATATTGACCATAGCTTTAAAATGACATATCGTTTATAATTTTCCGATCAAAAATAAAGGAAAAATATGGATTATAATTTAACATTGGTCTTATGGAGTGTCAGCCAACATGGCCGACAGCTAGAGCCGACCCTTAAATAAATGCATTACAAACAACATTAGGGATTTTATTGTATTGTAGTCTAATTTGCTCAATTAATGTCTCCTGTGAGCACTTCGCATTTTTGCCCTAAATATAAAAGTAAAAAACCAAAAGAAACTCAAATTTTTGTTGGGAGAAAAACACCAAACAACCTGTTACAACCAAATACCTGTATGAAATACCACAAGGAACAGTGATAAGAGATGTTTAAAAATAAATTGGCACCACACTAATATCTATAATATATAAAAGCGAAATACCACTCACTCACTCACTCACACACTCATCACGATTTCTCAAAAACTACAGAACGGATTGAAATGAAATTTGGTATGTAGCTTCCTCTAAGGCCATAGGCGCTCGATAAGAAAGAATTTAAAAAATTCGAAATTTTAGGGGGGGTTTAGGTTCAAAAATTACTAAATAACTATTTATCCAAAATTACCGAACAGATTGGAATGCAATTTGGTATGTAGCTTAGTCTAAGGCCATAGGCGCTCGCTAAGAAAGGGTTTCAAAAAATTCGAAATTTTAGGGGGCTTTGGGGGATCAAAGATATTAAATCACGATTTCTTCAAAACTACCTAACGGATTGGAATTAAATTTGGTATGTAGCTTCGTCTAGGGCTATGGGTGCTTACTAAGAAAGGGTTTGAAAAAATTCAAAATTTTAGGGGGGATTTGGGGAGATCAAAGTTATTAAATCACGATTTCTTCAAAACTACCAAATGGATGTAGCTTCCTCTAGGGCCTTAAGTGTTCACTAAAAAGGGTTTTAAAAAATTTGAAATTTTAAAGGGTTTTGGGAGGTAAACATTACTAAACCACGATTTCTCCAATATTACCGAACATATTGGAATGAAATTTGGTATGTAGCTTCCTCTAGGGCCATCAGTGTTCACTAAAAAATTGTTTAAAAAATTGGAAATTTTAGGGGGGTTTGTGGGGGGTAAAAATTACTAAATCACGATTTCTTTAAAACTACCAAACGGATTGGAATGAAATTTGGTATGTAGCTTCCTCTAGGGCCATAGGTGCTCAATAAGAAAGGGTATGAAAAAATTCGAAATTTTAGGGGGGTTTGGGGAGATCAAAGTTATTAAATCACGATTTCTTCAAAACTACCAAACGGATTGGAATGTAGCTTCCTCTAGGGCCTTAAGTGTTCACTAAAAAAGGTTTTAAAAAATTGGAAATTTTAGGGGTTTTTGGGAGGTAAAAATTACTAAACCACGATTTCTCCAATATTACCGAACATATTGGAATGAAATTTGGTATGTAGCTTCCTCTAGGGCCATCAGTGTTCACTAAAAAAGGGTTTAATAAAATTGGAAATTTTAATGGGGTTTGTGGGTGGTAAAAATTACTAAATCACGATTTCTTCAAAACTACCAAACGGATTTGAATGAAATTTGGTATGTAGCTTCCTCTAGGGCCATAGGTGCTCATTAAGAAAGGGTATGAAAAAATTTGAAATTTTAGGGGGGTTTGGGGATCAAAGTTATTAAATCATGATTTCTTCAAAACTACCTAACGGATTGGAATGAAATTTGGTATGTAGCTTCCTCTAGGGCCATTAAAATTAACTAAAAAAGGGTTTTAAAAAATTGGAAATTTTAGGGGGGTTTGAGGGGGGTAAAAACGACTAAATCACGATTTATCCAAAATTACCAAACAGATTGGAATGAAATTTGGTATGTAGCTTCCTCTAGGGCCATAGGTGCTCGCTAACAAAGTTTTTAAAAAAATTCGAAATTTTAGGGGAGGTTTGGGGGGTCA
>JAGFPH010004351.1:96141-107417 GCA_018207615.1 Philaenus spumarius | reverse complement strand
AACAGATTGTTCATAGATGGCAACGTCAACTGTAGCTAGATCTACAATACGGATTGAAGACAACTAATTCTAGGTATTCATTACGATATAATAAACAGTCAAAGGCAACACATTATATTCTATAAAAAATAATGTATATATCTAGAACGACAACCCATTGAGTTGAACTTTTGCACTTTCCTGAAAAATGTAAAGACCTAGATGGAAAAAAAATAATATAGTTGTTCCAATATTCCGTTTCGAAATAGAATCTTTATGTTTAAGTTTTGGCGTATTTAAAATTTCTAGGTTAGGGTTGTGTTTAGAATTATACCTAAGTTATGCTGCTTGGTTTTAACCTTTATTATGCTGTAACTTAATAATTATATTTCTACATTTAATTTTATTTACCATTTCATCTAACAGATAGCAGCACCAAAAAGTTAAATAATAGAAAGAATATTTGTTAAACAAGTGTAGATTATACCACCCAGGTAGCAGAACCTTACGGGAACTGCAATTATCTAAATCATTTGATATTGCCGTCTCACTGAGGAAAGTTACAAGTTCTCTAATTTAGTCGAAATATACACCATGTTGTAGTTGACTAAACTTCCGCTAGGTGTCAGGAGCGTACAGTGTTTGAAATAATTGAAGTAAACAAGATATAGTTTCCGAAAAATGTTAATGTATTACAATGTTATACACAAACATACAAAATGAGGAAGCAACATATCCCCTAAAATTATTTTTTTTAAACCTTTCTTAGCAATCACCTAGGGCCCTAGAGGAAGCCACATACCAAATTTCATTCCAATCCCTTCCGTGGGGTTTTTTTGGAACGTTAACCCCCCCCCCCCAAACCACCCCTAAAATATGGAATTTGTTGAAAACCTATCTTAGCAAGCACCTATTACCCTTGAGGAAAATACATACCAAATTTCATTCCAATCCGTTTGGTGGTTTTTTTAGGAACTTTGACCTCCCAAACCACCCCTAAAATTTCGATTTTTTTTTTAAACCTTTCTTAGCTAGCACCTAGGACCTTTGAGGAAGCTACATACCAAATTTCATTCCAATCCGTTATATCTCTCTTAATTCTTTATCAAAAGTAATGTTTCAAACATGATTTTTAAGTCTTATGTTTACCGCTCTTGACAAAAAATATGCAAATAGCTTAAAATTAATTTAGCTAAACAGAATCGGTAAGAAACTTTCATATGATTCATAATAAAAATGGATAATGCTAGTCACGCAAAACTTGCCTACAAATACTTAAACCAGAAAACGAAACTATATTTCACAACACTAAACAGTCATTTTAATAAAACATGTTTAAATAAATAACAAATCTTAAGCAGCTAAAAAAGCGAAAAATGTCGCCGAGAAAACCTGGATTAGGGTAGAAATAAAAAATCTTTATAGGAATAAGATGAAATTAGTCTAGCATTGATGAAAACACATTTGCAACTCGCCAACAACTTAAATGTCGCTGAATTTGACCTGTTTACGCATGAGGTTGACAGACTAGTCCACGCTATAAAGTAGTTAAAAAGACAAATTGTTTAAAAAAAAGTTATCTTCTCAGTTTGAATGTAGAGAACAGAAAAGGAAAATAGAAGTAATACCTAATCACGTTTTCTTTCCTCGTACTTGTAGCTTAACAAACTTAGATTTCGACAAACCGGAATTGGATTTGTGGAATAAAGGTTTAAAGCATAACTTAGTTATAAACGAGATGACCTTTGCTTCGCGTTTATTCCCAGATAGCACAAAGATATATAGAAAATATCCACTAGATATCCTTACCAAATTTCTAAGATATCTAAAAGATATATAAATCTTGGACTTTTATATACGATATATAAATATAGTAAACCTTTGAATGTCACTTAAATATACATATAATAGATGTTTACATTAGATATACGTACATCATCTACAAGATATTTTTGTAGATATTTATAAAAGATGTCTAATAGATATATAACTTTTCATTACTGTGACTCCTACTTCCAGGACCATTATTGTAATTTTTACTTTCCTTACCCTAACTAGGTAAGGTAAGTATTGCGATCGACCCAAAAATTCGATGTCGAGTTTTCATAATATCTTTACGTTTCAAAGCCCCCTGAGTCCAAAAAATGCATTTTTGGCAATTGGTCTGTCTGTGAGTCTGTGTGTCTGTGTGTCTGTGTGTGTGTGTGTGTCCGGAGTGCACAGGGCAAACGGCTGGACGGATCGAACTGAAATTTACAGGATATCTTCAAACACGTAAACAATTAAACCCATATAAATTTGAAGCAAATCGGAGGTGGTGTCTTACCGTGGGACCAGTTTTTAGCACATTTTTGGTATTTACTCCGAAACCCCTCTAACGATTTTGATTAAACTTTGCTAACATACTCTACTCAGACCCCCTTAACACGCTATGTACGCTATATACCCTTAAAAATTCGTTGAAAAACGTTATTACAAAAACGCAAGTTATTTTGTTTGTATCTCCGAAATGGCTGGTCCTATCGACTTGAAAATGGTCTCATTCAATTCAGCGTCCAAAAGAATGTCAAAAAAGATACCCCACTCAACTTTTTCCATTTTTTCAAAAATTGACCCCAAAAACGCCCTTTTTGGGGGCAAAAATAACTTTTTTTAAACTAGCCGTGTTTGGTATCGACCTTGACATTTTTGGGGGTGAGAAATCGATTGAGACCAAAATCAGGTCCGTGGGATTAACCGTTTTGAAGTTAGTACCGCTTTCTTCGAAACGGATACTCCTATTAACTCGAAAATGGTATCATCAATCTTTCGCTCGAAAAATTTGGTAATTGATACAGCATCTATTTTGGTAAGGAAAGTTGTGTGATGTGCACACCAGATGTTTTTAAATTAATTTCCCAACCTTCAAATGGTCCTATTAGTTTCCCACCAGCAGTAGAGGGGAAATTAATAGGACCATTTGAAAGTTGGGAAATTAATTAAAAATAAACGGTACCAAAAACTGGTGCATACTTTCTCACAAAGATATTTAAATTATAAATTAATTCACTGTGACTTCATAATTGTGTACGAAAGGAGATTTATTAAAGTAGGAGATTAACTAATAAATGTTGTTATTATTATTATCTAAAGAGAAAACTATTCGATCGATTTCGAACAAATTTGCACCAAACACGTCAATTAGGGCTGTATAGATGAACGAAAAAAGGTTTCGAACATTTTTGAAAAACAAACCCCTTTATGGGAAAAAACCCCTCAAAAATCAGTTATTATTATTATTCTTATTAGCTAAATGTGAATATTTAGAAAGATGCGGTTTTTTGCATATGGTAGAGTACATTAAAGGCTACAAATAAGCCAAGTTTTATCAAAATCATTTGAGCTGTTTTTAATTAAAAAATAATAACTGATTTTTTGGGGGTTTTTTAGCCAAAAAGGGGGTTGTTTTTCAAAACCGTTTTTCGTGCATCTATACAGGCCTACTTGACATGTCTGGTGCAAATTTGTTTGAAATCGATCGAATAGTTTTCGCTCTAGCTTTGTATACATACAAACATACATATACAGACATACAGACAGACATTTTGTAAAAACCACTTTTTTGGACTCAGGGGGTCCCAAAACGGATATTTCCACAAAAATCTCAACATCGATTTTTTTGCGATCACTATACTTTCTCTACAATATAGTATAGTGAGAAAGTAAAAAAGAATATATATAATGGATGTAACATCAATGTTTATGTGATGATCTTTCTATGTTTATTACATAATATAGTTTCTGCATTAGATATCTTTGAATCTATTGAATGTAATTATTAAATTAATGACCTGCATACTTTGGTTTTATAAATTGTTAAAAGGAAAACTCACAATACTCAATTCCTGCTTGAACGACTAGCACTGTTCACTTTACTTTCTCGCCACTATATATATATATATATATATATAAAACATATTTTAAAATTACATAAACTTACCCCAAACCATTTGCCCATGCATCAACTGAACTATTTTCAGCCAACATCATACATACACACTTCCTTGACCACATAATTTTCTTTTTCTTATTAGACACCATACCTACCAAACTTCCTACATTTTGAAAATGTGTGAGTCTACTTCATGCCATTTCATATATTAGTTAGTTATCAGGATCATATTGGGACACAGCTAACATAATGAAAAACAAACTAACAAAGACAAAAGTACAACACAACCAGAGACATAAGAGGGTTTTAAAATGTTTATCTGACCTTAAACTACTGAATATATACTTTATCTGATGCGTATTGGCCAGTGTTGCTTATTTAGTTGAGTTCGAAACTAAACTGATAATTCTCTGTGAATAAAAATGGTGTTTGTAATGTATTTTGTAAGCTCACATCTGCTGGCTTGGCTAGTACTTCTGCAGTCGACGTTTTCAGATGAAATATATACATTTGTGAGAGATTTAACTAAGGATATCCACACTACATTCATAGATATCTGTATATATATATATTTAGATATTTATACTATATATGTCGTTTATATATAAATATCTATTAAACATGTAAATGTAGATATCTATGATACATTTATTGAAGTCTGCATACATTAATTATCCTAATTTAGATATCTATTATATCTACAGAAATATCTACAGCTATCTTTAGACTGTATAACAACAAGCTATATCTATACTAATATTATAAAGAGGTAAAGTTTGTTTGTTTGTTTGTATGTAGGGTGTAATCTCTGAAAGTACTGAACCGATTGAAAAATTAGTTTTACTAATAAAAAGCTACACTATCCCTGAGTAACATAGGCTATAATTTATTTCGATAAAAACATTTTTTCATTTCAATATTTGTAGATTTAGATGGAAAAAATTCTTAGGTTAGGCCTAGACTAATAAATTAACACATGTATTAACATTTATTACCATAGCAACCAATTAAATAAAATAACAGTTAACAGCTGTTTGCTTTAATATTCCCATTTACAGCTAATTTCAAACTTTGTATTTCTAGATTTTAGGTTAGGTCTTTATTAAAGTGTAGATCTAAGCCTTAATGGTTCTTTTAACCTTTATTATAACTGCTGTTATAAAATATACGAAATAATTTGATTTGAACATTTAACATTATTTACCATCTTAGCTTTGGGGTTATTATTAATCCTACACCTTTATTGTAAATAAATCATAACATGATTGTGTGCATAGAAGGTTCCAACGGGGTTGGCGTGCGGAGCACGCAGGGGTGTCCCCTAGTTATATATAAAATCCAAATACTACTCACTCACTGACTCATCACGAAATCTCAAAAACTACCGAACGGATTGCAATGAAATTTGGTATGTAGCTTCCTCTAGAGCCTTGAGTGCTCGCTAAGAAAGGTTTTAAAAAAATTCTAAATTTTAGGGGGTGTTTGGGGGATCAAAGTTACTAAATCACGATTTCTCTAAAATGACCTAACGGATTGCAATGAAATTTGGTATATAGCTTCCTCTAGGGCCGTGGGTGCTAGCTAAGAAAGGTTTTCAATAAAATTCGAAATCTTAGGAGGGGGGGGGAGGGGTTTGGGGGTAAAAGTTACTAAAGAAAACCACAGAACGGATTGGAATGAAATTTGATATGTAGCTTCCTCTAGGGCCCTAGGTGCTAGCTAAGAAATGTTTAAAAAAATTAGAAATTTTAGGGGGTTTGGGGGAGTTAAAGTTACTATAAATTCCCATAAGAAATACATAGTGTACTATATTTATTGATATATTTTTTTGTTAATATACATTTAACTTTGATTTGTCTATCCGGGCAAAGCCGGATCGGGCCAGCTTAGTAATATATATATTTTAAATATCTTGTGCTATCTGGGTTAATGCTGAAGAAGCAATCCAAAAGCTACCTACATATAAGCAAAATACGATAAGATGCGTCATCACTGATAAAGCTTAACCTTATGTCAACAAACCAGTAACAACCCCGAGTAATGTGAATAACAAAGAAATGTCTATTGCTAAAAAAACATTAAAAAGAAGACTGTTCTCAACAATGCTATCATAGCTCAAGCTGATAAATGTAATTTCACTTGTCATTATCAATGAATCTGATTGCGTATCATTGATACGTTCTTCACCAATAATAATATTTCTCAAATACTGGAAGACCCAACTAACGATTTTCACTCCACGATCAAACATAAAATCAATATTGCAAACGCATTTTGGACGTCAGACAAAAAGGATTTTTAAAGATGATAAAACCTAGTGATCCAAATTTAAGAGCTTCAACGAAATTACACAAAATAGACCACCCGATTGGGCCATTACTAAAACAACGAAATTCCTAGAACGCGTTATAAAAAAAGGAAATTAAATGCACAAATAACCATAGTTTGAAGAACAGCCTAGTTTTATCAAGAAAATTATTGAAGACACACAGTTCCTTAACGGTCAAACACTGCTCTCATTTATTGTATCCAACCTACTACGAATGTTCCAATCAAACAAACAATAGAGATCCTAAAAGAAAACCTAAAAGTTCACAGTAAACTTAGCACTGAGGCGATAAAGAGCTAATCGACAACAAAATTTACTTGCAAAATGAAATCTAGCCATGGGTTCCCCCTTATCTGGTGTAATGGCTGAAATTTTCCTCAATGAAATAAAAAACAAACATATTATCACCCAGACAAACGCCGTTAGATAAAAAAATAATTTATTACCATAGAAACGTAGACGATATAACTTGCCTGTTTGATGGAATAAAGAGACAAATTAATTGACCAAGCGAAGCGAGGTCTCCGTTTTAGCTCGACCGTTCGGCATTTCGTCTGTGTGTTTGTCTGTCTGTCTATCTCACGATTACGGCCAAACGCTTTGACCGATTGTGATGAATGTTCCTTATTCCTAGGCCGAGGACCAATGTATATTATATAAGGTTTTTCCATTTTTCATTTTTAACCCCTTAAATAAAATAAAAATGGCGGCCGCACCGTTTCTCTCAGTGTAAGCTTTTTTCCAAAGCCAGTTTGCGAATTTAAAAACTAATAACATTTTGCTGGTAGCAAATTTGATTTTAAAAAAAATCGTTTTCTTGATTTTTCCGTATCTCTAACAATAACACAAAATGGCCGTAAACTTCAAATTTGTTAAAAATCGTCCAAGTTTTTGTATTTTAACCATGTTTTTATAAGTTTATTCTAAACCAATTCAAATGTGTTCCATAGCTTTTTTGTAGATAAAGGATCAAAAAATTCATATATACCAGAAAAAAAATTATTGAAGAAAATTAACAAAGTTATTAGCTCAAGAAACAAACATGTTCAGTAACGAAGGGAAAAAGTTCAACTTTAGGCCTACATAAAAAGTAGTAAACATTTTTTGTAATTTTGTTCATAAAAATGTAAAAAAGTTTCTTAATTTAGTTCTAAATAGAACTGTATAAAAATATTTATAAATTTCAAATTTCTTATTTTGAAAACACCAGTTTTTATGTTTTTACTACAAGACTGCTAACAAAACTGGGCATATTTTGAATAGTAATGCAGGAATACTATATGCTTTGCCCAAAAATTACATATTATTATAAGAAAGTGTACAGAATAAATCAAAGAATTGAACTGTATACTTGTAAATTATTATTGCAAAAAGTATTTGACTTAGATTTACTTTAATTACAAAATGAGATGAAACAAATGAAACCTCGCGACGATAAAGGACATACAAAAAATGACCTTTGGACAGCGTGGGAAGTGTTGGTACATGGGTTGAGACCACTATCACGACGCTTTAACATCGTTTGTTTTCATTATTTCTAATATTGCTAAATGATATGGAATTGTAAATACATTGTTAAGCTTTAGTTTTTTTTAAGTATTTAAATATTTAATTCTATGTTTTCCCTCAATAACGCGATATTTTTAGCTGCCTTACGCATTATTAACCTAAATAAAACACAATGCCCCCTAAAAGAAAATCTTTAGCAGTTAAAGCTCAAGAAAAGAAAAAACTAGAACTAGAAACCCCGGAATCGCGGGAATTGCTAAATAATGTTTCACTGGCTAAACCTTCTGCTTACTTCCTTACTGGCACACTATTTTTAACCTAAGCTCAAAACCACGTTTGTTATTTCAACGAGCGAGGTCTTCTGTTCACAGAACTACTAGTAAATTAACCAATTTCTTAAACAACATTCAACCCACACTTAAATTCACCACTGAAATTGAGACCAACAACAGCCTAACCTTTCTTAACCTGTTCATCACCAGAGATGAGAATAAACGTATATTAAAAATGTTCAGAAACCGACACAGACCAACCATACAATACACAGTACTTCTAACCATCCGATATCACACAAACTGGCAGCGTACAATAGCTTCGTACACAGCGCTATCTACACGCCTATGAACCTAGAAGATTGCAACAACGAAATAACTACAATAAAGCATATCGCAATACCCAATGAGTACGATCCCACTTTAATAGATTAAGTAATACTAAACGCAGTAAGAAAATCAGAAAACCAGCTTTAATTATCGAAAAACCAAAATACATCTCTATGAAGTTCAACCGAAATCTAGACCGTCCTAACAGCAACACCTTCAGCAGACATTGCTATAAAATCACTCATCAAGCTTCAAACAATTTGAGTAATTTCTTACAAACCAAGCCAAACATTAGCAAAGACAAATTTACGAATAGTGAAATATATAAGCTATCTTGTAATGACTGTGACAAAATATATATAGGCCAAACAGGGCGCTCGTTCCAAACTAGATTTAAAGAACATTCCCCTAGCCATAAACAAACCATAACAGACAGACAGAGCTCATAGAACACTTAATTAACGAGAACCATACATACACAGACATAACCACTAATTTGAAAAAGCCAAAAAAGTACTACAATGGATATATTAGAATAATTTCAGATCTATAAAGAGTATAAAAATAATCCAGATAATATATTAAACGACAAGTTGAACTTATCCAATCCTGTATTATATGGCATAGTCGCCAAACTAAAGTATACGTTTTCTGAAAACCGATGTCCACATCTAGTATCCTACCTGCAGTTGGACAAGGACGACCTAAATAATGTGGCCGCAAATATGTATATTATAGTATATTAACGATGAGTTATACTCTGACTTTGTGTGTGTTAGACGGGTTACACACTGAAGTGGCGTGGCACGCAGCTTGCTGCAAGGGGCAAGTAGCTGCACTCCACGCGAAAATCAACCAATTCTTTTAAACGGGATCCTAAACACTGAAGTAGAAGTGGCGTGGCGCATCTTCCGTGCCTCGCGCTGCGCCACGCATCTGCCACTCGAAAACCGATCGGTCGGTGTCTGGCGACGCATGCCACACGCATCTCGACCCAGCGCATGCGCAGATACCACTCTCTGGCCTACTTTTCGTCATTTGTTTTTTTTCGTCAGTGTTTAATTCAGGGTTGATTTGTGTTCCACGGTTCTATATTGAATAACTTCAGAAATATTTAACCGAGTTCAATAAAATTTGAACCACTTATATAAAACATATCTATAATAATAATATAAGATTGTTACAACAAATGTTAATACTTTTATTTATTAGGAATATAAAAATTACTTTCCTATAATTTTATTCGGTAAAAAATTGTTTGTTCATGTCTTCAGTAAAAATTGAATAACTTTAAAATTTGTTAACCAATTTTAATAAAATTTGAACCACATATAGAAAACATATCTGTAATAATTATTTTAACAAATCTGATTGTTACAACAAATTTTAATATTCTGATTAGACCTATAAAAATTACTATTGCAAATTCGATAAATGGTGAACAATTATTTCTTTATTTTGTATTATGTGGCACTTATTTTAATTATGTATTGGGTTGGGAATGTGATGAGTTATAGAGAATTTTATTGTGAACCCAAATTTTTTTAAATATTTAAAGTCGAATATATAGATCAAAAGATTTGCACATTTTTCAAATGTATTGTAAATTTTGTTTACAAAGTACATACGTTTTCGATACTACAAATTTAATAATAATAATTTATAAATAAACTAATTCGTGTCTTGATGATTTTTTCAAAGAATGTGTACAATAATACACTCTGTTAACACGACTACTATCAACAGGAACGGCTCGTCTTCACTTGTTGACATTTTTGAACATACTGAGTATAGTCAGATATAAATGTATGGCCATGTGGCGCCATTCCAATGTGTAAGCTCCTTGCATCGTACTCGCGAATGCACTGGCACGACACATGCAGCGTGCCTTCGCGTGGCAGCCACGCCACTTCAGTGTGTAACCCGCTTTAGCGTTGTGTGTTACTCTTGTATGTGTTAGTACAAGCCTAACGAAGCCGACAGTGTTGGGCGAAGCAGCGCTGTAGCTAGATCTACAATACGGACTGAAGACAACTAATTCAAGGTAATTGTTATAATACGATACATTATTTAATAACAAAACAAAATCAGGATATCTGGTAAAATAAGCGTATGAACATATGTTTATAGGACATTGTTTCCTTATTTTGGAACATATGTTCACCACCTGAATCAACTCCACGCGTTACACCCTGTATATTAGTTACTTTTTATAAATCTTGAATGATTATGTACGACATATAATATGACAACCTAATGAGTCAAAAACGCATTAAAACTTTCTTTTAGAAACATAATTGGTTTCAGTAACGCGTTATCAATTAGCCAAGGTTTATAATATTGTATATTGAAAACGTTTACATAAACAATAGAAATACAATCCATAAGCTGGCTTTGTTTATAATGAACCGGTAAACATATTGTTTCTGGGAACAATTGCTACTTGCAATTTATAGGTGGCATTGGTTGGGTTTACATTTAGGCTTCGAACTTGTGTACTCAAAATGAAACGACGTTGCATTTGTATAATACTTGTGCTTGCTATAAGTGTAATTTATGGGTCAGAGAATAAAACAGAAAAAGCAGAAGAGATTGAAGGGGATAACATCAAAAAAACAGAAGTGAAGGAAACGGGTGAAATAAAAAACACGGGAGTGAATACAACGAAAAACGCAGAAGTTGATAAAACAAGAAAAGCAGAAGTCGTGGGAGTGGATATAGTTAAAAATAGAGTGGAAAGTGGTCAAACAGAAGATGTATTAAAAAGCGTAGTAAATAATACAACTGCGTCTGAAATACTTACTGAAAATAAAGTAAAACCTGTTGAAGAACATAAAGTATTACCTAATGGAGGAAATGTAACGGAAAAAAATAATATCACCACAGGAATAAGTGAGTTACATGAAGGAAATGTAACGGCACAAAA
>JAGFPH010004351.1:69852-84576 GCA_018207615.1 Philaenus spumarius | reverse complement strand
TGTAGCTTCCTCTAGGGCCATAGGTGCTCACTAAGAATTGGTATGAACAATTTCGAAATTTTAGGAGGGGTTTGGGGGGATCAAAGTTACTAAAATCATAATTTCAGATCTTTTATTATTATGACAATAGTGCTTTTATTATTTAAGATCTATAAAAAAGCCAAATACCACTCACTGACTGAACACTTAAAAAGAATACAATTACGTTAAAAAGACCAACCACAACGGGCAACGCCGTACGGGTCAGCTAGTAATTAATATAAATAATTTTTTTTTTTAAAGTAGGCCTACAGTTTTATTATCCTTATAAACTGTATTGTACACATTTACCGATTTAAAAATCCCCGCCAGCATTTGTAGACCTAGATAAAGTCTGTTGTTGGTCAATTTTTTACTTTCTCCCCCATACCATAGTATATGGAGAAAGTATTGTATTCGTCAAAATTTTCGAGTTTGAGTTTTTGGTGGAAATATCCGTTTTGGGTCCCCCTGAACCTAAAAAAGTGGTTTTCGGAGTGATGTCTGTGTGTGTGTCTGTATGTGTGTCTGTGTGTCTGTGTGTCTGTGTGTCTGTGTGGATGTTATCAGACCTAGAGCCTAAACCAGTCGTCCGAATTTGATGAAATTTGTTATGGAGGTACTAATCCACGGTATCTCCTCATTTTTGTGAATTTTTTATTTTTAAGGGTAATTTTCCCATAAAAACCCATAAAATAACGGAAAAAATAACTTTTTTCAAAAACGGCTCTAACGATTTTGATTAAAATTGTATAGTTTATTAGGGACCTAAAGGTCTATAAACTGTAAAATTTTAATCAAAATCGTTCGAGCCGTTTTTGACAAAAGTTGATTTTTCCATTATTTTATGGATTTTTATGGGAAAATGACTGTTAAAAATAAAAAAATCACAATAAATTGGTAATAGTATTTTTTTATTAAGTTTCTATAATGAGGGAGAAAGTATGTGTCAGTTTCCTGATACCGTTTATTTAATGCTGTGTTTCTGATGTATATCTAATTAATCTGCCTGTGATTTTTCACGGGAGTTTACTAATTATTTAATAAGAACAAACAAAAAGCTGGATATTTGGTAAAATAAGCGTTTCCGACGATATGTTTATGGGAAACTGTTTTCTCATTTTGGATCATATGTCCACCCCTGAATCAACTCCGCTCAGTAAAGTATAGCTCTGTATATTAATTACTTTTTGTATGAATTTTTAATGAGTAAATGTATGACGATATAATATTATGAACCTAATGAGTCAAAAACGCATTAAATCTTTCTGTTATCATCGTAATTGGTTTCAGTATCGCGTTATCAATTAGCCAAGGTTTATACGATTGTCTATTGAAAACAATTTACATAAACAATAGAAATACAATCCGTAAGCTCGCATTGTTTATAATGAACCGGTAAACATATTGTGTCTGGGAAGAATAGCTACTTTCAATTTATAGGTGGCATTGGTTGGGTTTACATTCAGCCTGCGTTCCGTCTTCGAACTTGTGTACTCAAAATGAAGCGAAATTGTATGTTTTTAATACTTGTGCTTGCTGTAAGTGCAATTTATGGGTCAGAGAATAAAACAGAAAAAGCAGAAGGTATTGAAGGGAATAACACAAAAACCATAGAAGTGAAGGAAACGGGTGAAATAAAAAACACGGAAGTGAATCAGACGAAACACGCAGAAGTGGATGAGACGAAAAACAGAAAAGTAGTGGAAATGGGTGAAATGAGAAACGCGGAAGCGAATCAGACGAAAAACGCAGAAAAGAATGAAACGAAAAACGCAGAAGTCAAGGAGGCGGTATTACTCAATGTGACGGGAAAAAATAATATAACCACACGAATAATAAGCGATAACCAAACTAAAATACAAAGTGCACAGAAGAAAGAAAATATTGGAACCAAAGTACCGCATTCTGGAGGGAATTGTTTAAACAACTCACGTACGTTCATTTTTATAATTTTGATTGTTAATGTAGTTTCAATTGTGTTCTGAACTCCTTTCACGCGACTTTAGTATTATATTTTAAAAGCCGCATTTGATTTTTAACTTGGGAAACAATTATAAGCACAAGAATGTATTGAAATGAATAAATAAATGCAATGAAATATATTTGTATTGTTCTGTTACGTTGTTTCCTCATTTTGTATGTCTGTGTGTAACGTTCTAATTTACTTAAACTTTATTGAAACTATTACTTGTTATGTTTACGGTTCAACGGTAAGAGTGATACATTTATAATTAATTTTATTGGAACTTACTTTATGATCTGTGTTTAACTGACTATAATAAGATATTTTGTGAAAAAAACTGTAAAACTTAAACCTCCCTGTATTTACATCAATTGTAGGTACCTAATAATCTAAAAGATAAATAACGAGCGGGTGACTTGAACGAACTACAGAGACTTTTTGGGAACTGCCTGCAGCAGCCAATAAACGTGTTCGGAGGGTAAATCAGCTAAAAATAAACAAAACAAAATTTCGAAAGTAACTGTGAATTATGATGAACTGTATATCGTTTTGCTACTTGTTTACTGCATTGGCTTAACACGTTCACTGCTAAGGACGCACATGTGAGCTTGGCACTGAACACTATGAGAAGCGACCGACGCACAGTGCATTGCGTGCTTCGCACGCCAACCCCCGCTTTTGAGAATTTCCAATACAGAGAGCATACTTAAAATTACGAAGTTTGGCACAACAGACAGGTAATACTTTGGCATTTTAATGCGAGCAGAAATAAAATTAGGCTGACTAGAAAACACAAATTTTATGAAAAGCAGTTATGTGTGTACAATTTAGTAATCTACGATACAGGATATATTTTGGGTTAGAAAGAATATAATGTTTAATAAACGGTACCAGATAACTGCCACATACTTTCTCCCAGTTGAAACTTTATACCTTCCCAAGAGTAGCATAGGAGACGGTTATTTAGAATTGCAAAAGTAGGAAAATTATACCATGGAAAATATTAGATGCATGTAACACACATCCATATTCTATTATTATACTAGCTAGCCCGATCCGGCTTTGCACAAATCAGAGTTAAATGTATATTAAGAAAAAATATATTATATCAATGAATATAAATTACACTATGTATTTCTTATGGGGAGTTTTAGTAACTTTCACCCCCCCCCCCCCCTCCTCCAAAATTTATAAAAATTAACTCCCCCCCAACCCTTTCTTAGCGAGCACCTAGGACCCTTGAGGAAGCTACATACCAAATTTCATTCCAATCCGTTCGGTGGTTTTGGAGAAATCATGATTTAATAACTTTGACCACCAAACACCCCTAAAATTTCGAACTTTTTAAAACACTTTCTTAGACAGCACCTATGACCCTAGAGGAAGCTACATATCAAATTTCATTCCAATCCGTTCGGTGGTTTTGGAGAAATCGTGATTTAGTCACTTTGACCCCCCGAACCCTACCTAAGATTTCGAATTTTTTTAAACCGTTTCTTATCAGCACCCACGACCCTAGAGGAAGCTACATACTAAATTTCAAACCAATAAGTTCAGAATTTTTAGAGAAATTGTGGTTTAGTAACTTTGACCCCAGCCCGAACCCCCCTAAAACTTCGAATTTTTTTAAACCCTTTCCTATCAGCACCTACGGTCCTAGAGGAAGCTACATACCAAATTTCAAACCAATAAGTTCAGTAGTTTTAGAGAAATCGTGATTTAGTAACTTTGACCCCCTCAAAAACTCCCTCTAAAATTTATAATTTTTTGAAAACCTTTCTTAGTGAGCCCCTATAGCCCTAGATGAAGCTACATACCAAATTTCATTCCAATCCGTTCAGTAGTATAGAGAAATCGTGATTTAATTTAGTAACATTGACCCACCCCAAACCCCGCTAAAATTTCGAATTTTTTAAAACCTTTCTAAATACCACTATGGCCCTAGAGGAAGCTATATACCAAATTGTATTCCCATCCATTCAGTAGTTTTAGGGAAATCGTGATTTAGTAAATTTGACCATCCCCCAAAGCCCCCTAAAATTTCGATTTTTTTTAAAACCATTTTTAGCACCTACGGCCCTAGAGGAAGCTACATAATAAATTTTACTCCAATCCGTTCAGTAGTTTTATAGAAATCGTGATTTAGTAACTTTAACCCCCCCCCCCCAAACCCCACTAAAATTTCGATTTTTTTTAAAACATTTCTTAGTGAACCACTATGGCCCTAGAAGAAGCTACATACCAAATGTTATTCCAATCCGTTCAGTAGTTTTAGAGAAATCGTGATTTAGTAACTTTGACCCCCCAAACCCCCCTAAAATTTCGATTTTTTTTTTAAAAAACCTTTCTTAGTGAGCACCTATGACCCTAGAGGAAGCTACATACCAAATTTCGTTCCGATCCGTTGAGTAGTTGTTGAGAATTTTGCAAAAGAACCCCCTTTTTGGCAAAAAAAAACCCAAAAATTAGTTATTATTATTATTATTACCTAAACGAGAATTTTTAGAAAGATCCTGTTTTTTGCATATGGTAGGGTACATTAAGGGCTACAAATAAGCCCAATTTTATCAAAATCGTTAGAGCCGTTTTTCAAAAATTTAGATTTTACTCGTTTTTTGGTTATTTTTTGGGGGTAAATCCCCTTAAAAATCAAAAATTTGAAAAAATGAAAAAAACGCCTGGAGATATTCCAGAACCACACCTACATACCACATTTCATCAAAATCGGACCGTTGGTATGGCCTCCAGCTCTGTACACATCCTTACAGACACACAGACACACGGACATACGGACAGACATCACAAAAAAAACACTTTTTTTGCGTTCAGGGAGCACCAAAACAAAAAATTCCACGAAAAATATTTTTGGGTTCAGGAGCACCAACACAGATAATTGCACTAAACAATTTTTGGGGTACAGGGAGCACCAAAACAGATAATTCCACTAAAAATTCAAATTTGAAAATTGGGACGAAAACAATACTTTCTCCATATACTACGTATAGGGGGGAGAAAGTAAAAAATATAAAAACGTCATTCATAATGAGTCGACTTCATTTTTTGACTAATACGCAGTTTATTCATCACCCTAAAAATATAAAAAGCAAGCATCTTCCATCTATTGGAATTTTTGTCAACTACCAATATTTTTGTTACGATTACCAACAGAGCGTGTAATTTTCTCAGTGAGACGGCACAATTAATTTACTAGTCTTTATTTTTATAACTCCGCCTGCATCTGATCTCTAAAGGAATAATAGTAAACTACAAGTAGTATTTATATTATGATGAAACACAGAACTTGTCATTTCTCTCAGTGAGACAGCACAATATCATTGTATTTGGATAACCTAATACAATGATAACCTAAGGCCAGTCGGTAGAGGTAATTTTAGACCCAAAGTTCCAGTAATTTACAATACGGCTGATTTTTTTTTTTTATAAGTACATTCAAGTAAGTAGATTAACATAAAAAAGAGTTTACCAGTCTATCGATTTCCCAAACTCGAAAAAAAAATCGATTATCATTTTTTTTCGATTATCCTTAATATTTCGAGCTGAGATGAAGATAGAGAAAAACAAAAAAATACCACCATGTAGGGGAGGTATTTTTCAACAAAAAAGGTCATATATGTATTTATTTCGTCCGAGCAATGGTTTGTCTGGAAAAAATTCGATAATGTAGTTATGTATTTTGCAGCAGGGGAAATCAGTAAAAGGGGACATCTTATTCATACATGAAGCGTCGGCTCATTCTAAATTGGCCAAATTTTAATATATCGAATTGAAACTTGACATAGGAGTTAAAATATATATTTTAAACATTTATGCTGAGTCTCAGCTTGTTATCTTGAAAATGACCCGATCTAGGAGTCGATTTCGATTATCGATTTTAGGAGTACCGGACCCACGAACTAATTTCAATCTATTCCAGTTTCGTCAATTTTTGGAATATCAACATCAAATTTGTTTTACAAGTTAAGTACACCAGTATAAATATTCTTAGTAAGTATGAACTATTTTTTACATGTTATTTTTAAAAACGAGGCGCTTGAAAATAGTCTTCTGTTTTACCTATCTCGTTTTAACTATAACACCTTTGGATTCAACCACTCCATTTCCGACATTTTTGAACATATCGATTTAAAAATTATAATTTATTATTCATGATCTATGACAATATTGACTTGTCTTCATGTTAACTCTACAGTGACTAGATAGAGACAGTGTGGTCAACGGACGTCTTGTTTTCTATTGGCTACGCCATATTGTTTCCATTTTCTGCTTACTGTAATGTTATTTAAATAGGAATTAGTTCTTTTCGTGATATTACTGCTGTTATTTCATCGTTTTTCTTGCTTTTTTGTATGGTTTTTCCTAGTTTATGATTTAATTATTAAGTTTATTAAATAGTTCAGTTGTAATTTAGTGTTAATTTAGTGAAAACTGAAATTAGAGTCTATAAATAACTGGCCCTTTTAGTGGTTTTGACAGTATTAAGTACAGGTATTAAGAAGACAAAATGTAAATAGTGATGCAAACCTAAAATAAAGTTTGTAGGCCTACGCAATTATTTTTCCTTGTATATGATTGTATTTATTATTTTCACTCCACCCATTAACCTTCTTTCTGGCAAAGAGTAGCCTACCTGTAGTACTCTTTTAGCAATAATTAAAAAAAACTTTATAGCCTACATCTAAAGCAGTCTAATATTTAATAAGCAGGCCCGTAGCCAGCCGAAGGGCCCGACGGGCCCGGGCCCCCCCCCCCCCCGAAATTCAGTGAACCCTAAAATTTTCCTAAAGATGTGAATCATGTTTTAAAAATATGTCTATCGATAACAAGCCATATTTTTTATGACAACTTCACGCCTGTGAGACATATATAATATCTCTATTAGAACATTTGAACAGAAGATTACTTTTTGATCTAGATCGATTATCTCGAATCCGATCATCAAAAATTAATTGCGTGTGAAACATAAAATACGCTTTTACTAGACCAGTGTTGGTTTTCACACAGTTTACTGGTGTTTGAAATTTCCCGCGCAATTTTTCAAGATCTCATCCAAGAACATGTTCCGAAGAGTAAAAAGAAGAAGCTTATTCGTCTTTGCGAAACAAGATTCATCGAACGACATGACAGCATACTATCTTTTATAGAACTGTTTCAAATCATCCACGTGGGATTAGAAGAAATTTCAGAAAAATTTTGGGCTATTTTGAAAAATGCGGCCTGCTTACTTGCAGCAGTTCAGAAAAGTGAGTTTTTCGTCAGTCTCTTGGTTTGTAACAGACTTTTAAGCTTCACGCTTCCTTTGTCAGTTCAACTGCAAGAAAAATCACGTGATTTGGCATCAGCAGTAGGGCATGTTCACGAAATCGTGAATATGCTTCAAGAAGAACGAACAACTGCAGAAGTATCGTTCAGCAAAATTTTTATAGCAGCTGAAAAGCTTGTAAATGATACATTCGATATGGAGCTGAAAGTTTCGAGACTCACGTCGAAGCAAACAACTCGTTCTAATTATCAAACAGACTCTGTTGAATCGTACTTTCGGTCTGCTGTTTTTATTCCTTGCCGCGATACGCTGATTCAGAATTTGTCTGACAAATTTCTTAATGAGAACGCGAGAATCTTATCAAGCTTACAGATACTTCTCCCTGGATTTGCTGCAATTGAAAAAGTAGATGACTTGCATCATCTTTCGCCATACTTTGATGATCGAGTCTCAGAATCCGCTGTAAAAGCTGAGTATAAGTTGTGGTGTGAGAAATTATCGGGACTCGAGAAAGATGCCGAGGCTTTACAAGTATTGGATTTTTGTGACAAGAGCAGATTTCCAACAATCAAATATCTATTAACAGTTTTGGCAACTCTTCCAGTCACAACGGCAAATGTAGAAAGGTCATTTTCGACAATGAAAAGAATCAAGACTTACTTACGTAACTCAACGGGCAACGAAAGACTTAGTGCACTCGCCGTACTGTCAATTCATGGAAACTTAGGTATCGATCCGAATGAGGTTCTTGAGATTATGGCATCAAAGAAATCGCGAAAGTTAAAATTTGAAATTTTGTCTACTGAAATTGACGCTTTTGTTTGACAATTAATGTGTACGTATGCGTGACTGACAATTAAAATACAGTGATGATATTAATAACAATAAAGCAGTTTTTCACTAATGAGTCCAACTTTAATAACAAATATCCTTACAAGACACTTATCAGCCATTTCCACCCCCTGCCCCCAAAAAATTATTACTACGTTTTGGGCCCCCTCCAAACCAAATTTCTGGCTACGGGCCTGTTAATAAGTTATATTATATATCATTGAACTCAGAAGATTCTTCAGATTTATTTGGTAAATGGATTATTACATTATAGTCTACTTTTATCTTTTGTCACTGTAACATCAATTGCTTGAGTGCGTGAAAGCTATAACTAGGCCTACCTTTTTCTTTCTGTAATAGCCTACTAACAAAATAATGTGGTAGTCCTAATATATTTTTGTTTATAATAAATTAGGCTTCGTTGTATGCCTTTTTGGAACATATTTTGTTTGTTTTAACCTTTTAAGGTAAAATTTACAATACGCCTACTCGCCATATTTTTTCTTTTCAATAGCCTACTTACTAAATAATGTGTTTACTATATTTTGTTTAGGCCTATTTACTATTTAGAATATATTAGGCTTCATTTTATGCCTTGTCGGAAACATATTTTGTGTTTTTATGAACTTTTTACTCGTGGAAAAACTAATAGGCCTACTAGTTTTTAGAAGACAAAATAATATACAAAACAACGCACAAAATTACACTTGAAGTTATTTTTGGGTAACATATATGTATCCTTTATAATATAGTTTAGAAACCCAAATTTTGTGTTTTGAAGTATTCACACATTTTTTAAATACGTAAACTTTTGCATTTTGCCGAAATCAATATTTTTCTCCCAAAAATTTATGTTTGGAAAAAATAATTTTTTAATTGTTTCTTTTAAAACAGATTTTTTACATTTTCTAATACTGAATTTATAATTTAAAAAACTTTAGGTATTTTTCAAAGGGCCAACTTTTGACATTTCAATGGGCTAAATGTAGCCTACCACAGTAGTTTTGTTCCATTTGTACTAAACTACTCAAATTGATGTTTATAATTGTTAAAAATTCAGCTACACAGAAATGTTGCTTGTACTTTTCTGATGAATAAAATTAATAATAGTATATACTTCACTAAAATTAATTAGATTATAGATGTTTAAATTTAAGTGATAATGTGCACGAGTAGTAAAAATGTTCCAGCCGGCATTTTCTGTATTCATTCATTATTTAGTGAGGAAAATATATCGAAAAAATGGTTTACACTTGACAATTTTTGTGACAATGTATTAATCCAATTGCATAAGAACAATTTTGAAGCGGAAATTGGAGTTAAATGAGAAAAATCGTCCCTACGCTAATATAGACCCGTGTTGAGTTGGAAACAATATGGCGGCCAGCGCTCGTTGGCCACACTGTCTCTATAGTCACTGTAGTTAACTCTACAGTGACTAGATAGAGACAGTGTGGCCAAGTGTGGTCTTGTTTCCTATTGGTCAAGATGTCGGCAGCCATGTTTTTCCTAAATTCGTATCTGTTTACATTACATTCATTCACGTTCACATATTGTAAAAGCGATTTTACCGAATTTTTAACAGATATTTGTTAGTTTTTACTTTAAAATAAACGTAATAGTTATTTTAAAGCGATTTGTGTTAAAGTATGTGATATTGCACCAAGTTAATAAGGAAATGACAGCAGACTAGGTTACTCCCGCCACTCTACGGAATCGTTTCAGCGCGCATATTTCAGAAGTAAGTACATACCAAAACCAAAAGTCTTTTATTTACAACATTTTAAAAAGTTCATAACATAGGCTAATCCTTTTTATCAATAGAAAAGATAAATGCAATAAATATTAGTATTACGCAATTTTAAGAACTGTTTTTGGCCCAAACCTATAATTTCGTCCGTGTTAGCCCTACGTTTGTTTATAGTTTTCAAATTAAATTGGCATCGTTATTTTTTCTGTACAATCTAAGACGAGAACCACATTAATAAGTAGGCCTAACTGAAATAATGAGGGAAATTAGTAATGAAACCTGTTTTTCGGCCTTGAATAACTTACTTGAAAATCTTGAATTGCCTAACCTCAAAATCAAAGAATTGTAATTTCGATGTTAAATTGTTGTTAGAGACATTAATTTTATTATTAGCTTTCAATTTAAATAGAAAAAATGAGTTAGTTAGGAAAGTTTTAATTGCTTCCCTTATTTTTAAAAAAATCTGATGGAAATAAATGCATTGTAAAAATCAGAAAGTGTAACTTTGAAAATATTTAATTTGTAAAATTTATTCATTGATAAAAATGGCTAATTAACAACAGGATAATAATTTTGCATTTTGATTTAGGCCTATTCGTTGTTTTATTTTTCGTTTTGTTATACTTTGAATTTTTGATATTTTAATTTATTCATTAAGTTAGGAAAAATTTCAAATTTAGCTTTAAGAAAATCATTTTTAAGATATTGCTTTTCAAACTGAATTGAAACCTAAAATCAGTAAATACAAATTTCATAATTAACTTGCCACAAAACTTTAACTCTGGGGAATTTTAAGCAACAAAATTGTTGTTTAAAATTTATGGTGCATTTGTTATATAAGTTGAGAATTAAATTGAATTTAAAAAATGTCATTATGACCAGTCAAATACTTTTTCAGATGGATACAAATTATTGAAAATTTGGTTCCTTGAATATAATACAAAACCTTGACTTTTATTCAAATGAACCGCATAAATAATGTAATTGAACTTCAAAATGTTTTTTTTTAACATAGAATTGAACAAAGAAAATAATAGTGCAACTTGTTTTGATATAGCTTTATTAGTTTGTAGTTAACGTCAGTAGGCTACTCAACTATTGGCATAGGCTAGTAAAAAATATGATAGTAGGCTAAATCATTATATTTTATAGGTTATTTCATTTTAAACAACTTATCTGCTTTCTAACTAATTTTTAACATTTAAAAAGTTGTTTACGAGACCTTTATGAAATAAAACAAAAGGTTTTATAAATATTTTGAAAATAAATTACATTATACTTTATGGCAGATAACATTACTTTTAGGAAAAACATGGCGGCCGCTTTCATGTGGCCACACTGTCTCTATCTAGTCACTGTAGTTAACTCCGCATGCTTCTGGTCTCTAACGGAATATTAATAAACTACAGTAGTATTTTTATTACGACTAAGCATAGAACTTGCCATTTCCCTCAGTGTGGTATAACATTAATTGACTAAAATTATTTCAAACACTGTACGCTCCTGATTTCTAGCGGATGTTTATGAAACTACAAAAGGATTTCTATTTCGACTAAATTAAATTATAGAACTTGTAATTTTCCTCAGTGAGACGGCAATAACAGCTATTTTAAAAATAATTTAATAACTATGCTGGACGGAACCGATCGTCTCTTATTTTAAATTGATGAACCAAAACATATTTTTCTTGAATGTATTTACATTTATTGCCATAGCAACGAATTTGGTAACGTTTTTTCGTTACTCGTGTTTTATATTTGTCAAATTATTGTCATTGCCAGAGCAACCAATTAATAACACTTTTTTTCGTTACGCATTACATTTTCTATGTGTTAACTCCTACTGCAACCAGTTCCAAAACCTGAAGCAGGTGACTTTGCAAGAAGTTTAACCTTGAATCAATCTAGCAGCTGTATGCAGTAAAGTATCACAAAACAGAGAGGAGAAAACCTCAAGTCCAACTATATTTGTTCAGTAAGAAGAATAAAAACCTTAAATACAGGTCAGGACTGAAGTTGAGACTTTCTATCTTCTTGTTTAAAGTTAAGTTTTAGTTAACTTTTTTTTAAAATTATGATTTGCTACGAAAGAAAGTTGTGGTCCTAATATGTGATGTAGGCCTACTTGAGGTGTTTTTCCTTCAAAAGTGTTACATAAAGCTTTCATTCTTAGTATTCTCCTCATTTTAGCACTTTAAGGCATATTTACTTAGCCAAATAGAAATAGTGGAGTTCCGGGTTTTTTACTTCAAAAAATGTGTAAAACCACTCCCTAAACCATAATATAGACATAACTTAATTTTAACTTATAGTTAAGGCTTTTTTTCTTAAGGCCTCTTTATTTAGCCTAATAGAAAGAGTGGAGTACTACAGGAAACATAATATGCCTGGAGTTCTAAAAGTATGTAAACGAAAGCTATAACAGTAGAACCAACCAAGCTATTCAACTAAAACCAGGCCTGTACAATTAAAATTATAAGGAATTGACTTAGTGTAGCTCAGAACTGAGAAGTTTAAATAAGATACAAACAAAAATAAACAGCAGTTGAATGCAAGAGTGAACAGACCAATGAAAGCCAAAACAGTGAATGGTAGACGCAGAAGGTGGGAAATAGCTAACCAGTTAAGAGTATGGCCTATTGTTAATTTTCTTGACCCTAGATGATTTTCCTTTTCATAAGAATTCGCCAGGTAAACATTTATTGAAGTGAAAACTTCTTATTGAACGTTCGGCACTTTTTACGTGGGTGTATTCGAATGAAATCTCGCGCACCGTACCGTACCACAATCGAATCACGATATAAAGTACATGCATGCTACCAATGAAATGGACATTGTGCTTCTTCATTTCGTAAGTAGTTTTAAAATAGTCTGCTTGGTAATTCTTCGAAATGGGCGTTGTGCTTCCTCATTTCGTAAGTTGTTTTATGATAGTTTACTTGGTAATACCTCTGAAATGGACATTGTGCTTCCTCATTTTGCAAGTTGTGTAAAATAGTTTATTTGGTAGTGGTTAAAATAATTAAATTTCAAACTAAACGATATTTATAACTAACGATTTATATTCATTACAGTTTTCAATTCTGTCGACAGTCCCGCTTCTGCTTTCTTTGTTTTATTTTTAAAAGTCTCAAAACGTTTTGCTGCTAAGTTATAAATATAAAATGTAATAGCACATTGAGATCCATCTAGTATTTTGTTTAAACAAAATTAGGTACAGTGGATGCACATCATTGCACATCACAACAGAATTTCACCAAAGATGAAAAATATATATTTTATTTCTTGGTTTAGCTCAAAAGTTGAATTCTAAATACGTCTTGTGGCCGAAGTTTTATGAACGATTCACGTATCGACTTTGCAAACTCCGGACAGAAAATTTCATTATTTTTCGGTTGTATCGCATTAATTTTGTTAAAGTGAAATTTCAAATAGAGCTCGGGCGAAAGGTGTAATTTTAGTGCCGGTTAATTATGTCAAAACCAGAGGAAAGGCATTTAGCAATATCACAGTCTGAAAATGTTTTATGAGTTCTACATGTTTCAAAATACTACTGTAGTAAGTATCCAAGAATATGCCACACTATATTATTATTGATATTTAACTAGGGGAGACCTTCTATACACATAATTATGTTACGATTTCTTTATAATAAAGGTGTAGGATTAATAATAAAAAACATCAAAGCTAAGTTGGTAAATAGTGTTAAATATCCAAATCAAATTATTTCAGATATTTTATAACAGCAATTACAATAAAGGTTAAAAAAACCAACAAGGCTCAGTTAAGAACAATTAAATAAAACCCTAACCTAAAAGATAGAAATACAAATAATTTTAAATCAGCTGTTGATGGAAATATTAGAGCAAACAGCTTATTACTGTATAAAAAATAAAAATATTTATTTATTATTTAATATACACCTCTTATTGCCGTAAAATAATTAGTACAGTTTGTGTTGTTTTTACGTCTAAAAATGTCGTTGTTTTTCAAAAAAGTATGTAAAAACACTCTTGTACAACCGAAACTTTGTGTCAAAATTCAAAAGCAATCGGTGAAGACCTATCATAGATTTAAGATTTTGAACAAACGAACATTTACAGTTTTATTTATATAGATGGTAAAATACAAATTACACTTAGGTCTATTATTATATACAAGTATAACAAAATTAAACATCGTATTTAATTTTATTACTCGTTAAGTACATCCGTGATAAGATATTGTTTTGATATTACAATATCTTCAGTACAGTTATTACTTGTAATGAGGTATACATTTCCTGCTATCTTTATATTGTACTAGCTGAATACCCGTGCTTCGCTAAAGGGAATTTGTTTGTTGCATCACCACGATGCATAATTAATTGTCATATTTTTCTCTCATTTTCTTTCCTCTATTATTTTACGAAAGTGAATTACATCATTTATATTCAATTACTTTGGTATTTATTGTTCACTGGCTGCCCGTCAATCGTCTTCGTCATGGTTTGTGTGCTAAATAAATTAAATAAATAAAAAAATCCAGAGTGAAGAGCGTCTTCTTTTTCAACCGTTAAATCTACAGACTGGTAAATCACAGTCTTAGCTGGATGTTTGCAGATCACCTAGTGTAGGGGGTCTACGTCTTTAATATGTGAATGCATTGATCGGGATAGTTTTGATCAGCTTCGTCTAAACTATTTTCTTAAAATTAATAAGTGCCAAATTTCAGCGCTCGAGCTTTAACGAAAGAATACCAATTAGTATTGATTGTTTTTAGGGTTTGTTATTACATTTTCAACCCTTGACAGCACGTAACGAAATGTACAACTTGTTTAATTTAATGTGTAACGTGTAAAAAATAAATGTACAAAATTTCAGCTCTCTAGTTTTAAGGA